>SJYQ01007987.1:68060-106515 GCA_006410935.1 Redunca redunca
AGATTTAGATATTCATATGGTTTAATATTTTAAGAAAGTATATTTAAATTCAGTATGATAAAAACAAATCTGTGAAAATGATTACTTAAAAATATGATTTAGGAAGGCATTTGGCAATGATTTCCATCTTTCATTTTCTTATTTTGGATATAAGTTGTTGCTTTGTACATATTTAATACTTTATTTAAAATATTTAGAATAGCAGGTAGCATCCAACATGTTTGTAAAGTTCAAAAGCACCTTTATGTAAATAATAGCTTCTAAAGGCCAGTAGACGCATTTCAAAATAAGCAAATAAATCGATTCCACCCATACTCAACAGTGAAAATAGAACGCATTTCAATATATAAATTTAGATTTGACCTTGTAAACACTGGAAGCATTATAAACCTCAAATACCACAGTTACCACAGAATTCATCTGGTGAAAGACTACTGTCTCAAAATATTCTTCAGAGTCTGTCTGAACTGCAAACTAGAATTTTCCTTCTCTCTTCTGAGAGTCTCAAGTTGTTTTCCTCTGATCTGTGTAGGCTGAGTGCCAAAGAATTGATGCTTTTGAACTGTGGTGTTGGAGAAGACTCTTGAGAGTCCCTTGGACTGCAAGGAGATCCAACCAGTCCATCCTAAAGGAGATCAGTCCTGGGTGTTCATTGGAAGGACTGATGCTGAAGCTGAAACACCAATACACCTGATGCAGAGTTGACTCATTTGAAAAGACCGTGATGCTGGGAAAGATTGAGGGCAGGAGGAGAAGGGGACGACAGAGGACGAGATGGCTGGATGGCATCACAGACTCAGTGGACGTGAGTCTGAGAGACTCTGGGACATGGTGATGGACGGGAGCCTGGCGTGCTGCAGTCCATGGGGTTGCAGAGTGGGAACAACTGAGCGACTGAGCAACAAGTTAGCAAGTGATCAACATCGCCAACGGTCTTAGAGAGAAAGCACGGACTTCATTACAAACGTAGAAACAATTGAACAAAAAACGGTAATGATCAGTCTCTTCATTATTGAGTTTTGGGACCTAAATGTCATTACTCATGATACAGTGTAGCAACTTTCTGTGAATTAGAATTTTTCCTGCTCACTGTTTTGGGAATGATCAGTTGAAGTACACGGTTGGCTCTCAAAATAGTTACTCAGTGACTTACAATATGAAGGGTGCCTTTTGAGTCTCCGATAGCTCAGTTGGTAAAGAATCCGCCTGCAATGCACAAGATCCTGGTTTGATTCCTGGGCCAGGAAGATCCACTGGAGAAGGGAAAGGCTACCCACTCAAGTCTCTTCAAAACTCTGCAGTGCCTACCGATTTTGTGTATATAGATATTTGTTGTTGTTTGTCTGTTGTGCTTTTTGTTTTCAGCCATGTGGCCCAGAATGCAGGATCTTAATTCACCGATAAGGAATCAAACCCGTGCCCCATGCAGGGAAAGCATGTACCCCTAACCCCTGGACCTCCAGGAATTCCTCTCATTGCACAATTAGATTGCCTCAGTTCAGTCAGTTAAGTCACTCAGTCGTGTCTGACTTTTTGCAACCCTATGGACTGCAGCACGCCAGGCCTCCCTGTCCATCACCAACTCCCGGAGTTCACCCAAACTTATGTCCATTGAGTTGGTGATGCCATCTAACCATCTCACCTCTGTCGTCCCCTTCTCCTCCTGCCCTTAATCTTTCCCAGCATCAAGGTCTTTTCAAATGAGTCAGCTCTTCACATCAGGTGGCCAAAGTTTTGGAGTTTCAGCTTCAGCATCAGTCCTTCCAGTGAACAGTCAGGACTGATTTCCTTTAGGATGGACTGGTTGGATCTCCTTGCAGTCCAAGGGACTCTCAAGAGTCTTCTCCAACACCACAGTTCAAAAGCATCAGTTCTTTGGCGCCCAGCCTTCTTCACAGTCCAACTCTCACATCCATACATGACCACAGGAGAAACCATAGCCTTGACTAAACGGACCTTTGTTGGCAAAGTAATGTCTCTGCTTTTTAATATGCTGTCTAGGTTGGTCTTAACTTTTCTTCCAAGGAGTAAGCGTCTTTTAATTTCATGGCTGCAGTCACCATCTGCAGTGATTTTGGAGCCCAAAAAATAAAGTCTGACACTGTTTCCACTGTTTCCCCATCTATTTCCCATGAAGGGATGGGACCGGATGCCATGATCTTTGTTTTCTGAATGTTGAGCTTTAAGCCAACTTTTGCACTCTCCTCTTTCACTTTCATCAAGAAGCTCTTTAGTTCCTCTTCACTTTCTGCCATAAGGGTGGTGTCATCTGCATAGCTGAGGCTGATATTTCCCCTGGCCATGTTGATTGCAGCTTGTGCTTCTTCCAGCATATCCGGCCCGGCGTGCTGCATGATGTACTCTGCATATAAGTTAAATAAGCCTGCCTGCCTGCCAAGTCGCTTCATTCATGTCTGACTCTTTGTGACCCCATGGATAGTAGCCTGCCAGGGGTTCTCCAGGCAAGAATACTAGAATGGGTTGCCGCTTCCTCCTCCAAGGTAAATAAGCAGGGGGACAGTCCACAGCCTGACGGCCTCCTTTCCTGGTTTTGTATCAGTCAGTTCCATTCTGGTTCTGACTGTTGCTTCCTGACCTGCACACAGGTTTCTCAGGAGACAGGTGAGGTGGTCTGGCTAACCCTGCCTCTCTTTGTTTTACCAGCTTTAACTCGTATCAGACTCCGTGTAGTTAACACATTCCACAGGATGGTTTAGAGTGACCAGGAGGGAATGCAACAGATAGCAAGAGGACAAACGAGAGAAAACTGTTAACATATGAAAAAGCCTCTCATTCATGTGAATGCAATGCGGGAAAAGCATGTTAAATGTAAGTAAATATGAAATATATGCAGTGTAAGACTTTCCTCATCCTGCGGAGCCCCTAGAACTTTCTTAAAGGACAGGGAGGAAGTATACATCTTCCTCAACACCTCGGGACCAGCTCATCAACTTGGTCACTTCCGAAAGCCTTCCTGAGTCAGGAGCCGCGTCCACAGGCCTGTCAGGAAGCCCTTGCTCCAGCAGCCTCAGGTCTTCGGCCCTAGACACACAGTGACAGGACAGCTCCCCGCGGCCTTTCTGAAAAATAAGTACAAATTGCAAGAAACGCCGTACGGGTTGTGAGCCGTCAGCACATTAGCTGTGACACCGGGAGATCTGATGGGAGTCAGGAGGAAAAGGTGTAAATTGCAGGACGATATCAAGGGGAGATCAGTCTGTTAGTAATTCAGGGAATGTGATGGAGTTAAAGAAAAGGCATTAATTACGGGGTAATATAAAGCAGAGGTCAGTACATTAGTAACACGAGGAAACTGGCAGATTTGGGAAGAAAAGGTGCAAAGCGCAGGATGAGGTAAAGTGGACACTTCGCTGTACAGATGAGCTACACCTTGTCAGGGAAGCGTGCTGGCCGTACCGACCGTGGCTGGACGCTGCAGTGCTTCTGTCGTTCCATCTTGCAGCAGATCTTTATGTCTTTTAGAATTATTAATTAGATTCTAAGTCAATATTGCAGAGAAAAATCATTATGCTTGTTTAGTACAGAAAAAACTAAGTCAGAAAGATTCCCTCAAAGCCTCTGAATGTGTGAACCTGTAAAGCACATACTTGTCAGCTCTAATCATTGCGTATCTTCAGGGGGACACAGTCCCGCACGTCGTCACACAGTCCCGCACATCGTCACACACTCCCGCACATCGTCACACACTCCCGCACATGGTCACACACTCCCACACATGGTCACACACTCCCGCACACGGTCACACTGTCCTGCACACCGTCACACCCTCCCGCACACCGTCACACAGTCCCGCTCATCGTCACACATTCTTCCACAGGGCTCTGTCACTTCTGGATTCAAGATGGAATTTAAAACAATCATGCTGTTTAAAACATTTTAAATAAAAATTAAAAAAAACATTTTAAATAAAATTTTTAATTGATGTATGATAGATAATGACAGACCATGGGAACTCCTGGGCCTCTCTTGTTTCCGCCATCTTATGAGTAAGGCAATGACGGCCTTTTGTTCCACAGTCCCTTTTCAAGAATGATTGGCAAGCATCCTTGGAAGATGGAGTTAGTGTTTCTTCCCAGAACAAAAGGCAGGCATGCTTACCAGCCATCGTAAAGGGCCCGGGCTCTGTAGGCTGAAGGCCCCTCCTCGGGGACGTGGCTCTTTACGTGCGTAGCCCATCCACATCACGTCCCCCCACGGCACCCGGAGGCTCGGAAGCCGACACGAACGCACGCTGCTCACGCTGCTCGCAGTGGTGCAGGTCACGACGCCTTTGTCTCTGAGCCGGGAGACCCGGACCTTCTCCAGCGTCCGTGAGACCGACGGGCTACGTGGGTAGCTTGCAGCGAGACTGAACTCTCAGATCCTTCACAGTTCTTAAGCGTTTCATCAGTGAGGATGGGTTGCTCACAATGACACCGCCTTCTGGAAAAATGACTAGGAAATCACGGTTCTTAACAGAAGTTGAAGCAAGTCTGGGGGACTTGGTTGCGGATATGCTGACCAAGTTATACCGTCACTCAGGCACCTGAGCGGTCTCTGCTTTGGTCCTTGTTGATGAAGAGCTGTTAGGGAGGTAGTTGCAGTGAAATCACAGACAACTGTCCAGAGGCGTCTGGGTTGCGCTTCCTCTTCTTCAGGCGAGGGCTTCCCCACCAATACGGCGGGCAGCCTCAAGTCCCCATCATACAAGCTAGAAATGACGAGTACACAGGTTCCTGCTGAATGGGCAGAAAGTTCTACCCTATTTCAGATAACAGCTGTGTAGACAGTCACCTATTCTGAGAATGAAGGAAATTTTGTGACTGCTGTGGGCAGGTACCAGGAGGATCCTCAGGACTTTGGCCAAGTCTCCAGGGAAATGAAGGCACGTGATGCCTGCTGAGGAAGAAAGACAAGAGCTGAGCCGTCCTAGGCTCTATGGCGCCCACTTCAGATCCATTTGGAGGGAGAGGTCTCCAAGCTTTTGCAGTGTTTATGAACTGTGGTGTTGGAGAAGACTCCTGAGAGTTCCTTGGACTGCAGGGAGATCCAATCAGTCCATTTTAAAGGAGATCAGCCCTGGGTGTTCTTTGGAAGGAATGATGCTAAAGCTGAAACTCCAGTACTTTGGCCACCTCATGCAAAGAGTTGACTCATTGGAAAAGACTCTGATGCTGGGAGGGATTGGGGGCAGGAGGAGAAGGGGACGACAGAGGATGAGATGGCTGGATGGCATCACTGAGTCGATGGACGTGAGTTTAAGTGAACTCCAAGGGTTGGTGATGGACAGGGAGGCCTGGCGTGCTGCGATTCATGGGATCGCAAAGAGTCAGACGTGACTGAGCAACTGAACTGAACTGAACTGATGCAAACTAAATAATATTCTCTTGAAGGTCCATCTTGGCAAAAGAAAAAGTGGAAAAACAAGGGGATGGTGCATTTGACGCTTAAGAGAGCGGTCACTCCTGAAGGCAAGCCCAGGGCTGAGGGCAGGAAGGGAGATGCAGGTAGCTACAGTAGTGTTGGCCGTTTTCCAGTTCTTGGACGGGAGTGGGCTCGTAGGTTTCGGTTTCATTACCAAGCTTCATGAGGTAGCTGTTTGTGAGCATATGTTCACTCTTTTGTGTGTATCAACTATTACATAATAAATTTTTATGACCAGGTTAGGGAAGTTTAGTTTATAATTAACACTGTTGGGTTGCTGTGAATGGCGTAGCATCTGCTAGATTCCTGTGTGGATCTCAGTGGAGTGCAGGATAGCGTCTTTCCTTGAGAGTGCTACCACATCGAACGGGCAAATGGGACATCACACAACTTTGTGCAGGAAACACTGGAGAGGCTCTGTGTTTGACCTTCTTAGATAGTCAGGATACCATGACATTTTTGCAAATGAAGTACTCTCATATTAGCCTAAGCTAAGATCAGTTAAGAGTTACTTCTAGATTCTGTTTATTTTCATTGCTCCTAAAAGCAGGCTGTAAATGTTTTATGTATTTATGGTGCTAAGGGGGCTTTATCTAGGCATTTGGGAAATTTAGGAAAACATTCCAAGTACTCTACCCACTTCTCTGTCCCAGAATGGAGAAGTCTTATTTCCCTTCCTAACTCTGCCTTCTGTCTGGTGGGGAGAGAGAGAGAGAGAGAGAGAGAGAGAGTGCAGGCACCCTCGAAGTCTTTCTCAGGCAGTGAAACTCTAAGCAGAAGTCTGTCCTTTTTTACCCCCCAAGAATGGCTGCTGCTCCCTGCTGACAGCTGAGCCCCACAGGAGGCCTCTGGGAGCTCTCCAGCCCCTCCTGGTGTGGGAGGACAGCAGCCCCCCGGTCGAGCTGACCTGGAGAGTTAAGACGCTCGATTCTTTGCGAGGTCGCCCCTGGCGTGCTGCCGCCATACTACTGCTAAACATTTTTATCCCCCATGGAGACTAAGCGCTTTCATGCTTTGCTGCATGTACTCTTTCCAGCACACCCAGCGTGGCTGTTATCATCACCCCCATTTTATATTTGCTTGTTTGGCTGCACTCGGCCTTGAGAGTCTCTTGGCCTGCAAGGAGATCCAGCCAGTCCATCCTAAAGGAAATCAACCCTGAATATTCATTGGAAGGACTGATGCTGAAGCCAAAGCTCCATTACTTTGGCCACCTGATGCAGAGAGCCAACTCATTGGAAAAGACCGTGATGCTGGGAAAGATTGAGGACAGGAGAAGGGGACGACAGAGGCTGAGAGGGCTGGATGGCATCACTGACTCAATGGACTTGAATTTGAGCAAACTCCGGGAGACAGTGAAGGAGAGGGAAGCCTGGCGTTCTGTAGTCCGTGGGGAAGTTCTAGCCAGAAGGCAAAGCTGCTCTGCAGACTCTACAGCTCAATTCTAACAGTAACATGGGAGCGTAAGGACCTTTTTTCCATCGTGAACATCAGAAGTTACGTAGTGGGGACAAGTGGGCAAGCCCTGTGACCTCCGGGCAGGCTGAGATCCTGTTACTCCTGTTTCTAGAGACTTTTATACTTTTCCTTCTTATCAGAACCTTGTTTTGATCCGGGTGGTTATATCGCTGGATAAGCTGGAGTTAACTTCTCTAAAGGACGAGGAGAAGGGACGAGCGCCTTGGAGAAGTTTTTATTCTGCTGCACATGGTGGCATTTCTCGCACGGGTGTGCTTTTGTTTCTATGAGAAAGCAAGCAGGGTGCAAACCGCACTTCTGTCTCTGGTTCTCTCGTGAAAGCTACGAATGCCATTTTCCTCCTGATCTATAATTGGTCCCTAGGAGGGAAGTAAATTACTTGACTCAAAACCAGGCTTCAAAGGCAGAGTTTGAAGTGTCTTTCTTTATCCTGAGCTTTCGGATTTGTCTTTAGTCAGCTACTGAAAAAAATAAACAAACAAATACTTTAATCTGACTTACAGAGCACTTAAAACAAGGAAGGCAGCAGAAGAGAAGCAGGAGGTGCCTCCCCCGGGGAGGCAAGTGCTGGCGCTTGAGACGGGGGAGAGCCCAGGGCAGTGTCTGCAGGGGAGCGGGGGAGGGTTCGCGCCTCGGCTCTGTGGGGACTTTTGTCTCCACCTGTACTTGCTGTCGTCTACTTGCTAAGTCATGTCCAGCTCTTTGCGACCTCGTGGGCTGTAGCCCGCCAGGCTCCGCTGTTGACAGGTACTTATCCGTTCCTTATTTTGGTGGGAAAGACCGTTAGCGTTAGTTGCTTAGTCATGTTCGACTCTTTGTGACCCCATGGACTGTAGCGCGCCAGGCCCCTCTGTCCATGGGATTCTCCAGGCAAGAATACTGGAGTAGATTGCCATATCCTATAGCACAGCCACCAGAAAGCCACCCGGGGAATCTCTCTAGAAGGAAAGGAAGGTTCAAGACCACAGGTGGGGGGTGCCCTTCATTTATGAGCTTAATGTAAGCCACTCTGCTTAGACAAGCGGGTGAGAGGGTCTGGGCTTCCCTCTATGGTCCTGGGACCCTCCTCAACCAGTTATGAGGCCCAAGAATACCTGCTCGTCCAGGGACCAGCCATTCCAGGTGAGGCGCTGGCACCCTGCTGCTTGGCCGAGCTCACCTTGGAGCCGTGGGAGTGCGTGGGGCCTTCTCCTCCCAAGTCATGGGGTCCTTGATGACAGCCACGGGGGCGGGTCTGGGGTCTCCAGGGAAGCTAAACAGCGCCAGCAGCACAGGGGCATTTATGTCTTAAGCCTACACCTCCTTACAGAGCCTTACGGAGATGCGGGCATCAGCAAGAGAGCGGAAGTGCGCTACTTTCAGAGTCGACGGTGAGGGTCTGAGAGCCCCTGAAGCCCGCGTCCCCACACCAGCCTCCCTGACGCGCTTGGGCAGCCACCCGTCTGCCCGTAGCTCTCAGGGAACCCGTGGTGTTTGTCTCTGACACTCCTGTGCCGTCGGAGAGCCTGATTTTTTAAGATATATATTTATTTATTATTTATTTGGCTGGACCAGGTCTTCCTTGGGACATGAGGGATCTTCACTCTACATTGCAGCACTCACGGTCTTTGGTTAACGCAGGCAGACTCTTAGTTGCAGCGTGTGGGGTCCAGTTAGTTCCATGATTAGGCATTGAACCCCAGCCCCCTGCATCAGGAGCACGGAGGCTTAGCCACTGGACCACCTGGAGAGCCCCAGATGTGAAGTTTAAGCAGGCTAAGTGTGGGGGTGTGGTAGGTGGAATTCAAAAAAGGTGTAGATCCTGTTTGTTTAGGACAGTTATGCATTATTTAAAACTTATTTAAAACATTTTGAACAATGTTCCTCACTGACATATTAGAATGCCGATATCAGCAGGAGTTTGGTAGGGGGCAGTGGCAAGCAAGGGCTAATGGCCAGTTGCCGGGGCCCAGCCCTGGTGGGTCCAGGGTAATTCGAAGCGGGGACGGAGTCAGCATCCTAGGAAAAAGCTATTTAATTAGAAGTATGAAGAGAGATTAGAAAGGAATAGCGTAGTAGGAAAATTAGTGGAGAAAAGAGGCTTGAATAACTTGGTTTACATGGGATACCAATAAAGCTTCGAGACAAGAAGCTTGCACCACCTATGTAGGCCACCGGCACCCACTTGAATATCGGACGGTGCCCTGCCTTGGGCTCCCTCTCTCGTGGAACTTAAAAGCCAGGGCAAAATTAGCAGGCTTGGTGAGCACCCATACTCCAGATGGGAATTCAGCCAGAAAAACGGAGAACAAGAAAGAACAACATGGGAGAATCAGTCTTCCCAGAAGCTGATCTGTTTATTTATTTTCAGGTTTGCTTACATACCTTTTGTTATACATAGAGACAAATGGAAATTTTAAAGTCATGCGGGGGTCAGCAGTCCTGACCTTTATCAAAATCAGGTGCTTCATATAAATGTATACAAAAGGTCTTAGGGGTTTTACATCATCTTCTGTCCAGCAGGCCTGCTGACAATTTATGATCCTTTCTTTCTGATAACGGTCAGTCAACCAGAAACTTATTTTCAGGGGTGATTTTTCTTAAACCAGGTACCACCCTTCGAAGGTACCAGATAAAGTTGCACTCCTATAGGGTGAGGCATAGATGCTCGGGAACAGGGGTTTCCTGAGGGTCGATCCTGCCTTTGCTTATGCTGAAGCCTCCTTCCTCATGACCTTTGCCATGGGCGGAGTTCCTCACGCTGGCTCCCAGCAGCCAGTAAAAAGTTCTGTGATCTTTTGTTCTCTGTGTATTTTATCTAAGCTTAAAGAGTTTATTTATCATTTACTTGTTTACTCTCCGGTTGCCGTGCGTGGGCTCTCACGCGTGCTTCTCTCGTGAAGCACAGGCCCCACGTGCGGGCTCAGTGATCGGGGCACTCTCTGCAGCGTATGCACTCTCAGTTCCCTGCCCGAGTCATGCCCCCTGCATCGGCAGGCAGATTCTTAACCACTAGACCACTGGGGAAGTCCTCAGTTCAGTTCAGTCCCTCAGTCGTGTCCGACTCTTTGTGACCCCATGGACTGCAGCACACCAGGCCTCCCTGTCCATCACCATCTCCTGGAGTTCACTCAAACTCATGTCCATAGAGTTGGGGATGCCATCCAGCCATCTCATCCTCTGCCATCCCCTTCTCCCACCTTCAATCTTTCCCAGCTTCAGGGCCTTTTCAAATGAGTCAGTTTCGCATCAGATGGCCAAAGGATTGGTTTCAGCTTCTGCATCAGTCCTTCCAATGAATATTCAGGACTGATTTCCTTTACGATGGACTGGTTTGATCTCCTTGCAGTCCAAGGGATTAGGGAAGTCCTAAACAGATTTTAAAATTCATAATAAATGAATGTCCATTTTTTAAAAACAGGAATGGTTTTATTTCTTACAATTTTTACTTGCCTAAATCATACAAAGCAATATTGAATTCGTCAGAAATCTTGGCAAATAAGGCAAAATATATAACATTAGAAAATTTTAACCTCAGGTTCTTTCTTCAAAATATTAACCAACTGCATTTTGTTTAGTATTCACGTTAAGTAGTGAATATAAAAACGAGCACGTGAGGCCACATCGACAGACGTGCACCCTGTGCAGGGTGTTTCCGAGCTGTCGGGGACACAGAGGGATGGAAGGCGATTTTCCTGTCCGCAGAAACCAGCGCATGATCTATGCGGAGAAAAAGACAAAAACGTGGAGAATAAACAGGAGCAGATTATCCACTGCCTGTTTCCACTAAGTCTAAGTGTTAGTCACTCAGTTGTGTCTTAACTCTTTGTGACCCCGTGGACTCCTCCGTCCATGGGATTCTCAGGCAAGAATACTGGAGTGGGTTGCCATTTCCTTCTCCAGGGGTTTTTTCCCTACCCAGGAATTGAACCTGGGTCTGCCACATTGCAGACAGATTCTTTACCGTCTGAGCCACCAGGGAAGCCCCCTAGTTGCACTAGGTGAGATGAAACAAGCAGTTCAGAAAGGGAGCGATTCTTCAGGGAGGGGTGGTCCTGCAGAGGATGAGAGAGGCTCTAATCCTGTAAGGAAGGGGAGGACCTCACAGGTTGCCAAGTAAGTTTGCTTTTGCAGTTGCATTTTATTCCATTTCCCCTAAAATTATTATTAGAGCATACTGTTTGATTCCAAGATTTGCTTTGGTATATTACAGTTCCCTATGGAATTGTTGGGATGCTGGGAAAGACTGAAGGCAGAAAGAGAAGAGGATGACAGAAGATGCGCGGGTCAGACAGCATCACCAGCTCAGTGGAGATGAATCTGAGCAAACTCCGGGAGACAGTGAAGGCAGGGGGGAAGGACTCCGTGACTGAACAGCGGCAGCAGTAGAATTGTCAGGATCTGGTCTCACGGATCACTTCTGTGCGTTCTCCAAAACTTCTGTAATGGTTCCCTATTGCTCTTTTAGAATTATTTTCCAATAATGCAGTTCTAAATTTCTTTTATAGTGAGAACAAAACTGTTGCCAGAAGCAAACTAGAAGGTATCAGCATCAGCAGGTGTATTTCTCATGACATAAGCGTAGGGACCCGTTCTCATCTGTAAGAGCTAAAGACTGCTCTTCCGACAGTCACGGTCCAGCATCCGCTCCTCACTGCAGCCTTGACTTGACGCATCCACGCGTGAGAGTTTCAGAAGACTGAATCTGACTACAGGCAAGCTGGCAGAGTCCTTCCCTGGATTTATGCGACATTGATTTGTTGGATTAGTCTCCAATCAATACATTAGGAGTGAACATGAAATTTACATCTAGTGTTAGTTCTTCCCGTTAACCGTTTCCTGTCCTTGACTCTCCACTCTTTCCACCGAGTCTGGGAGCCCGTCTTTGGCCTGGGAGTCCCTTTTGGGTAGGCCTCATCGGCTCCCTGGGGCTCCGAGCAGTGCTCAGTGAAAGCTTAGTGAAGGAATGAAAACAGCATTTTACGTGTGATTAGAAAGAAGAAATACGGAGGAGATTAGGTATAAATACACAGGTATGATTTTAATTTTCACCTGTATTTTTTTTAAACAATCTTAAAAAAAGAGTATTTATTTGGCTGCCTCCAGTGCTCGTTGCGGCAGGCGGGAGGCGGTAGGCAGGCTCTTAGGCTGTGGCACTGGACTCTCTAGTCGAGGTCCTCAGGCTCCAGAGCTCAGGCGCAGCAGTTGCGGCACTTGGGCTTGGCTGCTCCTCAGCACGTGGGATCTTAGCCCCGGGCCAGGGATCGAACCCCTGCATTCAAGGTGGATTCTTAACCACTGGACCACTGGGGAAGCCCCCTAAACAGTCACCTTATGAAAGTAGCTTCCTGCTGGGCTTACCTAGTCAGAAGCTAATCTTGATTTGAAGGAGGCAGGATTTATGAGCCTCTCAAGGAGGCTCATATTTTTGAACATCAGTTATTTTGCAAGAAGGGCCTGTTCTCTGTGACATATTAGCACGTCTGATGAAGTGGATGTTCACATTTTAGAAGATCTTTGGCTGCTGCTTCTGCATAATTAAGTTCTTTTCAGAGCAGCTTCCACACTGTAGACGCCGCATGTGCATTTCAGACTAGTCAACATAACTAGAATCTGATCACCAGCTTCTCGAAGCTCCTTCATCGCCCAGCAGGCGGCTTCCTGTCAGAATTCGTTTCCCATTTGGAAAATCTCTCTCTGACCCGCAGACTTTTGGACACAATTCATCCTTCACATATTTGAGTCTGCCCCTTGTCATCCGTCCTTAGCGCCTCAGACGCCAAAAGACCCTTTTGTAATCAGAGTGATAAAATCGCTGTAAACGTCAGGGGACGGAAAACTAAGAAGAACGTATGAAGATTTTTGTTCCCTTGATCTTTCTAATTTAAAAAACGCTTTTCACATGTATCTATTTCTATTACTATAGTTTAAGAAAGTAATGACTATCATGGTTGAAGCCAGACGTTTTCTCAGTTCGTGCAGTCTTTGGATAATTCAGTGAAGCTTTGGCAGAGCCGCAGTGAATTCAGTTGAGTTCAGCAAACAGGGCGGCCCTTTGGCCGGCCCCCTGTCTCTGTGGGCTCTACACGAGCCGTGTTTTAGTTGCAATAAAGTGAGTGTGCGGGATCCAGATGTGGCTGCTGGGGAAATTAAAATTCACCGTGGAAGATGGGCAGGTGGGCAGGTATCGTCCAAGAAGGAATTTCATGCTGGAGAAAGTAGAAGGTTTGGCTTACAAGGAGGGGAGTCATGCCAGGTAAGGGGCACTGAGCTGGGATTCAGCAGGGCAGGTACCAGTTCTTGGACACGGATGGGTTGTGAGAGAATGGTCTTCATCTGGCATCAGGCTGCAGGATGAACCGGAGCTGGTGCCTGGGAAGCCACGTTAACTGTCCAGGGCTTAATCGAGGAGTCATGTTTCCAGAGTAAAGGAGACGGACAGGTGAAGAGGAAGTCAGATCTTAGGAACGTTACACAAAGAATCCGATCGCCTCCGAGGCTGACTGGATATTGCGAAGCAGCGCCCAGAGAACTGTCCGTGAGCTCCCAGGGCTGGGCAGCCTGGGTGGGTGGGAGAGCTGTCCATTAGCACCCAGCGCCTATGGCACAGATCAGGTGCTCACTAAGTGTTTGGCGACTGAGTGAATGGCCGGTCGTGTATTCCGCTCCCCACTGGTGGTGGAGAACTAAGCATCAGAAGCGATTACGAACTTAAAACCTGGAGATCTCCGTTCCCACTCCCCCACCTCTTAGTGTAGACGGAGGGCTAGAGTGGGAAGCAGGCCAGGCAGAGACTTGAGAGGATGCATGCGACTGGGGGGCAGCGGGCAAGGAGAGGGCAGGAGAGGGCCCGCAGTCTGCAGCTCCGTGAGAACAAGGGGAAGACGGTGTTTCAGGGAGACAGGGTGGACGGAAGTGTCAAAAAACAAGAGGGTAAGCCTGATTTTGTCCTGGAGAAGAGGACCTTGCTGCCACTTGAGGAGCCTCAGGAAAGTGGCAGCAGGGGGTGCCAGCTGGCAAAGGCCTGAGTAGGGGGCCATGTCTGTGTCACGGCGAGACTGCTGACAGGAGCCTTCCCTCGGTCATTTCCAGCCATGAGCTCCTTTAGCTGACTGTGCTATGTCAGAAAATGCCAGTATGTCATTAATACCTGTAGCTCTAAAATGTACCTATTTCCACACTGTAACCCCAAAACATTATTTTTACAAACCATTTGAAGATAACATTTTTATTTTCTCTGATTCTACTCTTTCAAAATTTCGTTTATCCCTCTTGGAGATTTATTTCTAGGTCATTGATTCAGATTTCAAAACCAGCATTTTCTATGAGCTTATTTTATGCCTACTAGAGTTGAAATTCAAACATTTTCCAAGAGTAGCAACTGAAATAGCTTCAAAGACATTTTTCACATCCACCTTGTTTTCTTCCTTTGCTGACTGTATCTTTTCCAAAACGCCCCAGACTGATAGCTCCTGGGGTATAGTAGGCCTGTAGTAACAACACAAGCTTTTGAGAATTGAGAAATATACTCTGTGTTTGTCCTGGTTCTTGAAGAGGTTCCTTTTCTCCTAAGCGGAAGCTTCCAGCCAAGGGAAAAAGTGCATAAGAACAGGAGTCACAGGACCTAGCTTCGGTCCCCTTCTTTGTTGTGTGATCTTGGAGACTGCAGTAGAGGGTCAATTAGGTCTCTTTCAAAAAAAAAATCTCGGAAGATCCTTGTTGGTTATCCATTTTACATAGAACAGTGTGTCGATGGACATGAGTCTGAGCAAGCTCCAGGAGTTGGTGATGGACAGGGGAGCCTGGCGTGCTGCAGTCTATGGGTCGCAGAGTCGGACACAACTGAGCGGCTGAACTGTGTGTACATGTCAGCCTCAAACTCCCCAAATATCCCTTCCTGCCATCCTTCCCCCGCTTCCAGCAACCATGGACCTACGGTATAGCCCAGGAAACTCTGCTCAATGTTGTGTGGCGGCCTGGCTGGGAGGGGAGTTTGGGGGAGAAAGGATACGTGTGTATGGATGGCTGAGTCCCTCTGGGCTCCACCTGGAGCTATCACAGCATTGTTAATCAGCTATACTCTAATATTAAAAAAAAAAGTTTGTTTGTTTTTTAAAAACTGCCATGGAATTTGCTACCAAAAGAAAATAATAAAATAAATCTCAGAATCCGTGAATATGCTTTGTCATTTAGCTTAGTCGTCAAGCCTACCGTATGGTATGCGCCCACATTTGGAGATGTTCTCTCTGCGGTGGAGCGTCATCTGCCCCTCTGTTTGGCTGGCTCTTTCATCCTTCTAACTGCCTGGTGTGTATTTTCTGGCATCCAGCAGCCCCCAACCCCCACACCCCAGCACCCAGCACCTATGGTGCAGACCAGGTGCTCGGTAAGGATTTGACGACTGAGTGAATGGCCTGTCGTGTCTTATGCTCCACCCAGAACCATCAGACTAAGCATCAGAAGTGATTATGACCTTAAGACCATGGAGATCTCCACGTCCCTCCCCCTGCCCCCGTCCCCCACCTTCAGTATTTGAGTTTCTATAAATTGGCCTTTCACAGCCATACTTAAAACTATCCCCATCGGTCATGGTCGTGTGAGAAGCGCTGATCTACCATCTGTGAGTTCCTGGAGGTCCCGGATTACAGTTTCCATCAGTTCATTCCCGGCCCCTAGGGTAATCTCCGGCAGAAAGTAGGTACGAAGTGTTTGTGAACAAAATCTAAACACTGAGATTAATGATAAATGAGAACAAAATGCTCCTTCTTCTGGCTGCAGATGTAGCACCTTGAAACTTTAAATATACTACTCTTAATACATTCTATTTTTAAAGAAATAAGATGAATTGAATGCCCAAATTACCAGTTCTGATAAATTTAAAAATTGATGGTTTGTCACCTAATAATTGTGGCTAGAACTCCTTTGCTTTATTTGCTTAATTCTTACAGTTTAGTGATGAGTCATTTCCTTTCATTCTTACTTGCCTTCCCGTATTGCTGTTGTTCAGTCGCTCAGTCGTGTCTGACTCTTTGCGACCCCATGGACTGCAGCACGCCAGGCTCCCCTGTCCTTCACCATCTCCCAGAGTTTGCTTACATCATGTCCACTGAGTCAGTGGTGTGCCAGGAGCCAGCACGGGAGATCCCACCCATGACAAGGTCATGCGGAGAGACCTGACGGGGCAAGGCGAGTCAGGTCTCAAGGGGTCCTCTGCCTGAGCGTCTACCCCGAAACCAAAACCAGTCTGTTTACTGTCTGCTATACTGTACTCTTCTGACATTACAGGGGGCTATCCCCGACCACCTTTCTCTGGAAAAAGTTAACTTAGGGCTCCAACTGGTCTCCTGCGTATGAAAGGAGAGTCTCAGCTCAAACCCCTCTCGTGGCTCTCTAACTTGCCTGACAGGTTCCCCCGGACTTTTACAACTACGCATGTGATTGTTTACAGCCCCCCAACCACGAGAGGCATGAAGCTTAAAACATCTTAAAGATATAGAGCCTTTTAGAGCTAAGAATTACTTTGAGGAAGGGTTTCATTGTTGAGTTAGTGTTTGCCACCAGGCCTCCATATCCTTTATCTTTTAGGCACCTGGGAGGATATTAATCAATGTAATTGGGATGCAGAAATAGGAATATAGTAGTTTTGATGTTAGCAATACTAGACTTTTGAGTTAATGAATTTTCTCTTTGTCATAAATCACTGTGCTCCTCTTTCCTTGTTATGAATTGTTGTGTCCTTGCTATGTAAGAATGTAACCTTAATTAGTGCTTTCTGAGAGTGGCACCAGACTTTAGTAAGAACAACACTTTTAAGGCAAATAAGTTTTCTGGTTGACAGACCCTTATCAGAAAAGGGCCGTAAAATGCTAATAGGCCTCCTGGCCAGAAGATGATGTAAATCACCTAAGACCTGTGTATACAGATGGGTATGCAGAAAGAACCTGGAGAAGGAAATGGCAACCCAGTCCAGTATTCTTGCCTGGAAAATCGCATGGACGAAGGAACCCGGTAGGCTACAGTCCATGGGGTCGCAAAGAGTCGGACACGACTGAGCGACATTTACTTTACTATGCAGAAAGGAAACCTGGGCCAGAGCTGCTGACCCTGCATGACTTTGCTTTTTACATTTATATCTGTGTACAACTAAAAGTATAAAAGTTTTTCCAGACAATAAAGGATGGGCCAGTTCCTGGAAAGACTGGTTCCCCCGTGTCTTCTTTTCTTTCTTACTCTATTTTCTGGCTGATTCCCGTCTGGGGCATAGAGGCTAGCCGTGTCTACTTCTTTGCCTGGGCTTCTAAGACCCACGTGAGAGGGAGCCCAAGGCGGGGCACCCTCCGCTATTCAAGCGGGCGCCTGTGGCCCTACGTAGATGGTTCAAGTCCCTTGTCTCAGGGCTTTATTGGCTTTCTATGTAAACCAAGGAATACAGCCTCTTTCTCTCCTCTATTCTCTTAACTGCACACTCTTTCCTTATCTCTCTCTAAATGTATATATCTCTCTCGCCATGCCGTCCCCACTTTGAATTACCCTGGACCCACTGGGGCTGGACCCCGACCGTGGTGTTATCTAATCACCTCATCTTCTGCTGCCCCCTTCTCCTTTTGCCTTCTGTCTTTCCCAGCATTGGGGTCTTTTCCAAGTATCTGCACCAGGTGGCCAAAGTATTGAAGCTTCAGCTTCAGCATCGGTCCTTCCAGTGAATATTCAGGGTTAATTTCCTTTAGGATTGACTGGTTTGATCTCCTTGCCTTGCCATACACCTTGTTTTAAATTGTCTTTAAGAACTCACAACCTATCACTCTCTTTCAGTGACATAATTCTGGTATTTTAAGCTATAGTTTCTTGATAGGTCGTGATGTGAACCACCATTAACTGAATCATCTCACAGCTCATGCTCATGTGTATCATATTTCTATGCTCCAGAGAAGAGAGGTGGCATTGGTTTTTAAATAAGAATATTATGCTATCCTGAATACAAAGCCCTTATCATTAATACCCTATTGACCTGTATCTTACTTATTTTTGAGTAACAAATTACCGTGAGGCTTAGCAGATTAAAGCAATAAGCACTTCGTATCTCAGGTAACACCTGTGGGCTGGGACTCTGGGAGTGGCTGAGCTGCTGGTCCTGCTTCTCTTGCCTCTCATAAAGTTACACTCAGGATATCAGCTGGGACTGCGGTCATCTGAAGGGCTGACTGGGGCCAGAGGACTCCCCCCCAGGTGACCCCTGCAGATGCTGGCATCCTGGTGCCTCTCATCCTCATGAGGCCCGCTTGTCAGGGCTGTGGGAGTGTCTTCACGGTACAGGGACCATCAGGTGTTTTGTTGGTGATTTCATATATGAACTTTCAGGAAGAAAAGAGAAAGGTTAGGTCAGTAGCAGTGGTAAGCCTAAATGTGGGTTAAAAAAAAATAAACAACACCCAGCTTAACAAAAGTGGTAAGCCAGGTAGCAGGTGTTTACACAATTATCCCATTGCAAAGAAGTTCTCTTTCAGTTCTCCTTCGTCGTCCCAGTCTTCTGTCTTCCTGAAACTTGCTCACACCCTGGTTCTGGCCTTCATATGATGCCACACTCCTTGGTCCCCATCTGTCTGCCCAGTAGCCTGCAAGTGCAAGGTGCGGAGCTGTGACGTCATCCCTGAATCTCAGGTGCTCAAGGCGGTGCCTGGCCCTCAGCTGATCTTTACTGTCTGTCGTTGAACTTCACGAGCCTTATACAGCTGAGTACCATTGTCTCCCTTTTCTCTGTAAGACTGTGTGACTTGATTGAAGGTCTGCAGTTAGTAAGTGGCAGCGTTTGGGGTTCATAGTCAGGTCTGGATTTTGTTCATCAGCTAAGATGGTGTGAAGGCCCTCGGAGTCACCTGTGTGTCAGGAGGCCTCAAATGTTATCCTCAGGAAAAATTCCTTGGGAGATATCTCTGTATTTACCCAGAATGAATCACTATGGTTTAAGAGAGACTGCTTGAAGGAGACATTTTTTTTAATCAAATAAAAGAATATTGAAAATAAACCGGCCTATTGCATTTGGGCTACAAACCAATTTTTGGTGTTATCTGATGTGCTTTCATCTCTAAGTGGTATGCAAAGAAGCTCTCACACCTGAAGTGCTGAGGGGAAGTCTCTTTCTCTTTTCCACTTTTTTCAGGGATTCCGCCCAGACTGATTTGAAAGAATTGAACGTGGTGTTTAGATATGAAGTTGTTGTTCAGTTGCTCAGTCGTGTCTGACTGTTTGTGCCCCACTACAGCATGCCAGGCTTCCCTGTCCTTCACCATCTCCTGGAGCTTGCTCAAACTCATGTCCACTGAGTCGGTCATGCCATCCAACCATCTCATCCTCTGTCATCCCCTTCTCCTCCTGGCTTCAATCTTTCCCAAAGGCAAAAAGATAGGACATTGAAAGATAAACTCTCCAGGTCAGTAGGTGCCCAATATGTTACTGACAAAGAATATGCTTCTGGAGAAATAGCTCCAGAAGCAGTGAAGAGGCTGAGCCAAAGTGGAAACAACACCCAGTGGTGGATGTGACTGGTGATGGAAGTAAAGTCCGATGTTGTAAAGAGCAATACTGCCTAGGAAACTGGAACGTTAGGTCCATGAATCAGGGTAACTTGGAAGTGGTCGAACAGGAGATGGCAAGAGTGAACATGGACATCTTAGAACTAAAATGGACTGGAATGGGTGAATTAACTCAGATGACCATTATATCTGCTACTGTGGGCAGGAATCCCTTAGAAGAAATGGAGTAGCCATCATAGTCAACAAAAGAGTCCAAAATGCAGTACATGGGTGCAATCTCATAAACAACAGGGTGATCTCTATTCATTTCCAAGGCAAAGCATTCAATATCATGGTGATTCAGGCCTATGCCCCAGCCAGTAATGCTGAAGAAGCTGAAGTTGAACGGTTCTATGAAGACCTACAAGACCTTCTAGAACTAACACCAAAAGAAGATGTCTTTTTCATCATAGGGGACTGGAATGTAAAAGTAGGAAGTCAAGAGATACCTGGAGTAACAGGCAAGTTTGGCCTTGAAGTACAGAATGAAGCAGGGCAAAGGCTAATAGAATTTTGCCAAGAGGACACACTGGTCATAGCAAGCACCCTCTCCCAACAACACAAGAGAAGGCTGTACACATGGACATCACCAGATGGTCAACACTGAAATCAGATTGATTATATTCTTTGCAGCCAAAGATGGAGAAGCTCTATACAGTCAGCAAAAACAAGACCAGGGGCTGACTGTGGCTCTGATCATGAACTCCTTATTGCAAAACTACAGACATGAAGTTGGAGATTAGTAAATGAGGAGATTGTTACGGACCCCATGACTAAACTGATCACTATAGGAAGCCTTCCTGCAAAGGTCTAGGTCCTAAACTAAGGGCTCAGTGGATGAGCACATGCATTCAAGTGGTGTCTAATGTGTGAATCACCATGGGGACGGGATGTGCGGTGGAGGGGTGGAGAAGCTGAGCATGGCCCCCGGGCCCCTGGACTGGGGATCTGAGTGAGTGGTGGCCCCACTCAGTGTGACGGGGACACAGGCAGGAGAGGGAGAGGGCTTGATGATGATGTCAGTTTGGGGCATGTCCGTGGGACAGCCAGGGCAGGTGTTCTGTCTAGACGTGGACCTCTAGGTCTGATGGCTGCAGGAAAGAGGAGTCGCCAGGCTCTCTCTCCCTCGCCAGGGAGAGGGCCTAGGGCTTAGCTGTGTCTGGTGATGGTTCATGGCTTGTGGGTGTAGAAAGAGCTTCAGGGCACAGGCAGCCTTTCTTGGCTGTGCTGACCTTTTGAGACTCTCGGTGTGTATCGTTACAGCTCAGTGTCCCAGACAGACTGGGGGAGAGTGGGTGCACTTTTGCTCGTGGATGTAGACGGGAACTGCCGCATTTCCTGGCCGACGAGGGCCCAGCACTCTGCCAGGTCTTGCAGAGGCTGCTAAACGATGCCTGCTTCTACTCATGGTTTGGCAATCTTAAATTCCTCTTTTTTTTTTTTTAATTTGCTATTAGCTTTCAGTGATGTTAGTATCTGTTCTGAAATGTCATTCAATTTCCTTTTTAAAAGAAAGCACAAATTCTTCTTTTATTTTCTTGGGAATATGCTTGTTAATAAAACTTGGTTCTTCCATGTGGCTGTTGACGTAGATGGTTGTAGTGAGAATTCTTTGATTAGTCACTTACTGTCTGAGTCTATGAATTATTTCAGATGTTCTCTCTCTCTGTGTCTTGATCCAAAGAGTTGTCTTGAGACAACGCACTTCGCTTTTATTATATTTGGTAAAACTTTACAGCTTATTCTCTTTTTTTGCGCTAATCTGATAGCATAATTAAAATGTCTGACTTCAGTTCTTTCCTTACAGATACTGCCTAGCTCTGCTGCCTTTAATTAACTGAAATCATTCTCATGTAAACAAATACCAATTGCCGATTGTATTACCTATACTCCTTTCTTACGAGAATTTGAGTACATCCCTTGTTTGTTAAATTATAGTCTTAAAGAAGCAAGTGACATATTTTGTCATTTTGTATGATGCCAATAGCAAACAAAGGCTCACTTCTGTGTTTTCATTCTTGTTACACCTTTTATTTAATATTCATTTGCAGAGCCAGTGTGGGCAGGAAGAGGGGAGACGGGCTTTAGAGTCACACCAACTTGAAACTCAGCTCGGCCACTTCTCAGTGGTGCCACTTTGGATAAATTGCTTGACTACTTCCGGGCCTTGGTTCCCTTGTAGGGAAAATGAAGGTGATAGTATCTGCCTCTCGGATTGTGGACATTCAGGGACACAGTGCAAGCCACATGCTTAGCACAGAGCCTGACACATAATAGGTGCCCAATAAACACCATCAATATCTATGTTGACACAGTCGGTGTTTCCCGTAGCCAGTTCAGCAGCTTAAAGGAAGCTCCCAGTCCTTAGGCAGAGCCGCCTGGTGGGCGCTGCAGCACGTTGAAGATTTGTGACCAGAAGCTTCTCTGCAGTGCCTTCACACACGTCTGCTCCAACTACCTGCGCGGTTTTCAGCCCCAGACCTCTTCTGTGTTGTTTGTTCTCAAACTTCTTTATGCCAGCTGAACTTGTCCTTGTAATTAGGTGATTTAATTAAATATTAAGCAAACAGAATGTCAGTACAGAAAGACAGCTGCTTTTTCTATTAAAAAAAAATACGTTTTGGAAAGGCTTAATAAAGGTAACTTAATAAAGGTAACTCAATAAATTGAAGAAAAACTTCTGAGGACGTCGAGTGGTCATTCTCACAGAGATAGAAAGTAGAACCGTGGTTACCAGGGACTGTGGGGGAGGGAAACAGAGAGTTCTTCTTAATGGGGACCGAGGTTCAGTCGCAGCATTTCTGGAGATGGATGGTGGTGATGACTGCGAAATGAGCGTGCCACTTAATATGACTGAGCTGAGATGGTAAATTTTATGTTATATGTATTTTGTTACAATTTTAAAGATTGTTTTAATCTGTCACATTAGCTGTGGGTTGGAGAGCTGTAGAGACTGGCGAGCAGGGAATCTAAAAAGCTGGAGGAATTCCACATCTAGGTGGCTTTCTAGTGCCCTCTCAAGTTTTCTTATTTTCAGGAAATGAAATTGGACATTGTAGGTAATTCGTCTTAGGTGTAGTTCATTCGAGAAAGAGAACAAGACATGCTGAGCCATGTACCGTTTCTTAAGGATGGGGCTTTGGCGTAGATCAGAATATAAGGAAATGACACATGTTTATATTTAAAATGTAAGTCACACGTTTAAGTTACGTGTGTGTCTTAGGTTGGGCTCCTGGGGAACAGACTGAGATGGAGATGTGCAGGAAGCTTGTTGGGGAGTGAGTGCTCTCAGATCCAGGCCTGGATGGGAGTGAGGGAGGCAGGACCAAGAGGAGGAGAGAGGATGCCCAGGTGGGAGATGGGTGGCAGCCACTCTCCAGAGATGTGCAAATGCTCGTTACCAAATCTTTAATCCAATTTTCTGTTGATGGGAGGAGCTATGATCCCCCCCTGTGCTTTGGCTGGAGGCCAAACTATGGTAGGGTTAATGGTGAAGTGAAGTCGCTCAGTCGTGTCCGACTCTTTGTGACCCCATAGACTGTAGCCTACCAGGCTCCTCCATCCGTGGGATTCTCCAGGCAAGAATACTGGAGTGGGTTGCCATTTCCTTCTCCAGGGGATCTTCCTGACTCAGGGACTGAACCCAAGTCTCCCGCATTGGAGGCAGACACTTTAACCTCTGAGCCACCAGGGTCAGTGGTGACCGCCTTCAAAAGGGCTTTGCCACCAAGTCCTATCACTCCCAGGGTTGTTGTACTCAGTGCCCCTGACCACACGGCAGCCCACCACTGACCCACGCCTCCCCCAGAGGCTCCCGGACACTCACAGGTGGGTCTGGCTCAGTCTCTCGTGGGGCCGCTGCTCCTTTCTCCCGGGTCCTGGTGTGCACAAAGTTTTGTCTGTCTGTGCCCTCCAAGAGTCTGTTTCCCCAGTCCTGTGGAATCCTGTAATCAAATCCCACTGGCCTCCAAAGTCAAATTCCCTGGGGCTTCTCAGTCCCTTTGCTGGATGCTCAGATAACCAGAATGGTGTGGTCGCTCACCTAGAGCCAGACATCCTGGAATGTGAAGTCAAGTGGGCCTTAAGAAGCTTCAGTATAAATAAACAAAGCTAGTGGAGGTGATAGAATTCCAGTTGAGCCGTTTCAAATCCTCAGAGATGATGCTGTGAAAGTGCTGCCAGCAAATTTGAAAAGCTCAGCAGTGGCCACAGGACTGGAAACAGTCAGTTTTAATTCCAGTCCCAAAGAAAGGCAATGCCAAAGAATGCTCAAACTACTGTGCAATTGCATTCATCTCACAAGCGAGCAAAGTAATGCTCAAACTTCTCCAAGCAAGGCTTCAGCAATACACGAACCATGAACTTCCAGATGTTCAAGCTGGATTTAAAAAAGGCAGAGGAACCAAAGATCAAATTGCCAACATCCACTGGATCATAGAAAAAGCAAGATAATTCCAGAAACACATCTACTTCTGATGCATTGACTATACTGAAGCCTTTGACTGGGTGGGCCACAAGCTGTAGAAAATTCTTCAAGAGACTGGAGTACCAGACCACCCTACCTGCCTCCTGAGAGATCTGTATGCAGGTCAAGAAGCAGCAATTAGAACCAGACATGGAACAATGGACTGGGTCCAAATTGGGAAAGGAGTGCATCAAGGCTGTATATTGTTACCCTGCTTATTTAACTTATATGCAGAGTACATCATGAGAAACGCTGGGCTGGATGAAGCACAAGCTGGAATCAAGATTGCCAGGGAAGATATCAATAACCTCAGATATGCAGTTGACACCACACTTAGAGCAGAAAGCGAAGAGAAACTAAAGAGCCTCTTGATGAAAGTGCAAGAGGAGAGTGAAAAAGCTGGCTTAAAACTCAACATTCAAAAAACTAAGATCATGGCCTTCAGTCCCATCACTTCACGGCAAATACATGGGGAAACAGTGGAAACAGTGGCAGACTTTATTTTCTCGGACTCCAAAATCACTGCAGATGGTGACTGCAGCCATGAAATTAAAAGATGCTTGCTCCTTGTAAGAAAAGCTATGACCAACCTAGACAGCATATTAAAAAGCAGAGACATTACTTTGCCAACAAAGCTCCATCTAGTTAAGGCTATGGTGTTTCCAGTAGTCGTATATGGATGTGAGAGTTGCACCTTAAAGAAAGCTGAGCACCTTTGAACTGCTTGTTGGAGGAGACTGTTGAGAGTCCTTGGACTGCAAGGAGATCCAACCAGTCCATCCTAAAGGAAGTCAACCCTGAATATTCATCAGAAGGACTGATGCTGAAGCTGAAACTCCAATACTTTGGCCACCTGATGCGAAGAACTGACTCATTGGAAAAGACCCTGATGCTGGGAAAGATTGAAGGCAGGAGGAGAAGGGGATGACGGAGGATGAGATGGTTGGATGGCATCACTGACTTGATGGACATGAGTTTGAGCAAGCTCCGGGAGTTGGTGATGGACAGGGAAGCCCGGTGTGCTGCAGTCCATGGGGTTTCAAAGAGCCAGATAACTGAGCAGCTGAACTGAACTGAATTGACTTTTAGTCTAGATGGCTTCAGACAAGAGCGTCTTCACTGTTTATGCATGCTCTTCTGAAAGTCTCACTGCATTTAATCATTACATACACCAGGTGTCCCATTTGTGATATAGTAAGACTGTGAGGCTTAATCACAGTAGATAAATGTGTGGGATGTGTTTAATGCTCAAATGATGTTTGGGACTCCATCAGCTTCTAAATAACTTTCCACAATATATTTCAAGATTCATGAAACTTCAGCATTTTGCTTCTTACATTTCCAGACTCTTTTTTTGACATTTGATCACTTTGCGTGGGGGATAGCTCAAGCTCTCCATGTTTGTGCCAAAGGTCACCTTCCTCTCACGCCCTGTGGCTGTAGTTTTCTGTTTCCGGATTCTTCCGTGTCTCTCCATCTGCCACAGCCACCCGACCACGCCTGCCCCCTAACTTTCCATTTTCCGTTTAGGCCCGCATCTTAGTACTCACCCCCAGGCTCTTGACGTGAGTGATGGCCAATCTCCAGGATGCCCAATTTCATTCTTAGATGCACTCTTCCGATTCTTAAGAGAAGTCCTACGTGTGTCATTGTTTGTGGGGGTTTTTTGTTTGTTTTGTTTCCGTTGTTGGTTTTGTTTTTATTTAAGCGTGTGTTAGCGTACAGCGCCATAGCCGTAACTGCGCTCTAGGCAGCGCAGCGGCAACTGCATTCACGTTGTTGTGCAGCCAACCCACAGAACCTTTTCACTTTGCAAACGGAAACTCCCATTTGCCCTCTCCCCAGCCCTGGCCAGGCACCATTCGCCTTTGTGTTTCTGTGAGTTAGACTACGCGAGACACTTCGTATTGGTGAGATCTTCCAGCGTTTCTCATTTGGGGCCGGCTTATTTCTTTCGGCAGCATGTCCTCAAGGGCTGTCTGCATTTAAAAGGAATTCCCTTTCTTTGAAAGGCTGAGTAGCATTCCATCGTGTGTATATACCACATTTTGTTTATCCCGTTGTCTGTCAGTGGACATCTGGGTCGTGTCCACGTTTTGGTTATTGTGAATGAGACTCATGAATGTGAGTGCGCACGTTTTTATTTTTAAGTGCAGACATATATTTTCATTTCTAGCAGCTTGCCATGCCCCAAATTGTAAATGCTAAAGAGGGTGTCTGACCTCCTTTGCGAGCAGGGCCATAAATACGGCACAAGGATACTGTGATTACCCCACGCTGGCTCATCTTCCTTCCGCGCGCTGGCTCATGCTGACCTTTTAGTAAGAATGCTATTCAGTCTCAGTTCTGTAATACTTAGGCCTTCATTTAGTCGTGTTTTGTTGTTTCCCTTGGTTTCAAATTTTATCTCTTTATGCGAACTGGGAACTGAAGCCTTTCATTTGACTTGTGATCTTGTGCGTTCTGGAAGCTCATACATGTAATCATGGAACAAATAAAGCAGCTGGAAGAAATCTTTCCTGAACAAAACCCAAGTGGGGCATTTGGGTGCGAGCCAGGATTTCTGCAGCTACCGAGGGAGATGTGAAAAGGCTGCCTTTTGACAACACCGACAAATCACTTCTGGCCCCAGAGGAAAGTCCTTTAGGCAAAGATCAGATAGAGGGTAGGGACCTTTACACATTTCATTGCCTGACCACAAAACAAAGTATTTGTGGGAACCTTCCAAGGTCTCTGCCTGTGTTAGTTCCTCAGTTGCGTCCGACTCTTTGCGACCCCACAGACTGTCGTCGCCGGGCTCCTCTGTCTGTGGGATCCTCCAGGCAAGAATACAGGAATGGGTTGCCATGCCCTCCAGGGGGTCTTCCCGACACAGGGATTGAACGCGCGTCTCTTACGGCTCCTGCACCAGTAGGCGGGTTCTTTACCACTAGTGCGTCTGCAGCTTCGTACGCTCAGCCATAGTGGGAAATTCTGGGGCTGTTGGGTCTGATCCTGGCCTCCTGCTAAATGTGCTCTGCGGTCCCAGGGCAGACACTGAGAGTTTAACTTCCTGAGATTCCATTCTTCCAACCAAAATTCAGAACTGTATTGTGTGTGCATGTAGCTACTGAACAACTGACTACCGTCACACAAAGCCCTCTGCTAACTGCTCCTTTATAGAGGAAACGTCTAGCGTCCTACAGTGGTCAAATCAAATGTCACTGGACATCTTAAAAAGATTGGTTATTTATTGTATTTATGTATATACCCTGATGCTGGGAAAGATTGAAGGCGGGAGGAGAAGGTGACAACAGAGGATGACACGGTCGGATGGCATCACCGACTTGATGGACATGAATGTGAGTAAGCTCCAGGAGCTGGTGATGGACAGGGAGGCCTGGCATGCTGCAGTCCATGGGGCTGCACAGAACTGAGGTTGGACTCAACTGAGCAACTGAACTGAACTGATGCATGTACATATTCATAGGTCTGAACTGACACGTATGAAGGCAAAAAGCTTGGAAGGGAGGTATGTTTTAGAAATGTAGAAAGTGAAGTCACTCAGTCGTGTCTGACTCTTTTTGACCCCATGGACTATAGCCTATAGGCTCCTGCGTCCATGGGATTCTCCAGGCAAGAGGACTGGAGTGGGTTGCCACTGCCTTCTCCAGGGGATCTTCCCGACCCAGGGGTTCTTCCCGACCCAGGGGTTGACCCGGGTCTCCCGCACTGCAGGCAGACGCTTTGCCGTCTGCGCCCCCAGGGAAGCCCTAGAAATGTAGAGCAGCATCACAGTTTTTAACCGTTTACCCATCCATTCAGCCAGCGTGGACGGATGCCTGGGTCAGGGCTTCTCAAACTTGTGGTGCGTGAGCCTCGCCTGGAGGACTTCTTAAACACCCACTCCTGGGCCCCGTGCTCAGAGTCTCCAGTTCAGTAGATATCGTAGCGGGGCCTGAAAACCTGCATGTCTGCAAACCCAAGTAATATTGATCCCACTGGTGTACAGACCCCGCTTTGGGGACCCAAGTTCCAGAGACACTGAGAACTCCAAAGTGAAGAAGGCACGGTCATGTCCATAGGGCAGAAAGGGTTAATGTTAATACTCTACATTGTTGTGACCTTATTAATCACATTATATCACCGTGTGTGTACAGATGTGTTTTCAAGGCATTTCAGAATCCATAGCACGTACAAAGGCGTGGAAAACTGGTCACAAGACATATTCAGGAACATGGAGTCTGCGTCACTGGAGCAGAGGGCACACAGCTGGCCAAGGCGTGGAGGTTTTTTGGGGGTTGAGGCATGTGGCAGGAGAGGTGTCAAGAACTAGATGGAGCTCTGATCACAGTAGATGTTGGGTGACCTAAGGAATTTGATTGTTTTCCTAACAATCAAAGGAAATGGAAAAGAGAAAATTTGAAAATTCACAAGAGCTCCTGAGAAGGTAGAGTTATGGATACCGAAGACTTTGTTCAAATGTAATTGTTAACCCAATCATCTTTCTGGAATCATGCTTTAGTTGGAAGTTAATCTTTCTGGTGTCTGATTTCTTCAGTTCTGGTAATTTTTGTGTACCATGAGATGAGTTGGCTTCCCTGATAGCTCAGTTGGTAAAGAATCCGCCTGCAATGCAGGAGACCTGGGTTCGATCCCTGGGTTGGGACGATCCTCCGGAGAAGGGATAGGCTACCCCCTCCAGTATTCTGGCCTGGAGAATTCCATGGACTTTATAGTCCATGGGGTCACAAAGAGTTGGACACAACTGAGCAACTTTCACTTTCACTCGCTTAAGATGAGTTACATGGGATTAAAAATGACCTGTTTTCCTTAGTTCTGGAGAAAAAGAAAGAGCCTCCTCACTGAAGTACTGGATTAAGCCAGACTTGGAGCTTAATTGATTAACCCTACTCAGATTCATTGGAAAAGACCCTGATGCTGGGAAGGATTGAAGGTGGGAGGAGAAGGGGATGACAGAGGATGAGATGGTTGGATGGCATCACCGACTCAATGGGCATGAGTTTGAGCAAGCTCCGGGTGATGGACAGGGAGTTGGTGATGGACAGGGACTGCGTGCTGCAGTCCACAAAGAATCGGAGCTGACTTAGCAACTGAACAGCAACAGTAACTCAGACGTCTTAGCTTGCTGAGCCAGTGTTTCTGTGTCGCCCAGTTTAGTCCTGGGAGGTGTGACTCCTCCAAGGCCATGTAGCTAGGTGGAGACGTGTCTAGGAAAAAGGCAGGCACTGTACTGGAGTGAACCGCTTTCCTTCCCATCCGCTCCAGGGAGCACATCCCAGCACACACCATCGCCTCTCCCCTCGCCCTCACACCGCGCCGCCCTCTCCCCTCGCCCTCACAGTGCGTTTCCCCTCGGCAATGTGCTGTTGTTCTTTGGTTCATTGTCTGGCTCCCCTCACGCCAGTGTTCTGGGGGGAGGGACGCCTGTCCGCCTTGCTCACTCGTGTCTCCCCAGCTCACAGAACAGGACTGGGCACACAGTAGGTGCTTCTGCTTGTTGAACAGAAGAGTAGACGCTGCCAGCTCCTCTCAGCGGGGTTCACAGCCATCAGCAGGGGTCACCTGTGTGCAGGGGATGGCGGCCCAAGGCCCTTCCCTCCAGGGGCGGGGGGGGGGAGGGCAGAGACTGAGCTCAGGGTGCCAGCCGACCTGCCCCCAGCAGCCTGTACCCTTCATTAGATCCCTGGGTCAGGCTGCAGGGTTTCAACAGGAGGGAGGTGGCTCTCCAGCTGAGCCCACAAACCCTGGGTCCCTGCTGACCCAGAAGTTACCTGTGAGGAGCCCAGAGCTGACCCAGAGGCCTCCGAAGGCCCTGGTCTTCCTGTGGCCTCTGTCCCCAGCCGTCACCCAGTACCCGTATGGGGCAGAGTCCAGAGGAGTGAGCAGGAGGAGGGTCTGTTATTCAAATGCCAAGCATTCACCGAGTGCCTGTGCTGTGCCAGCCACAGTTCTAGGCTCGGGAGGTGCAGCAGGGAATAGAAAGAGCTTCTCTGCCCTCAGGAAGCTTATGCTCTGGTGGGGAGAACAGAGGAAAACAATAAATAACCATACGGTGTATATTAACCGAAGCACGAGGCGAAGGAAACAGGATAAGTAGCTGTGGAGGGGCAGAAAGGGCTTGTTTTCCTGAGACTCGTCCATAGGAGGAGACACCAGGGAGGCAGGAGGAATGGTGAGTGGGCTGCCACAGCGGTCTCGCTGAGGATCGATGCTGGCCTGGGCTGGGCAGTGGACGTGGTGGTGGTCAGATCCTGGTTGCCTGAGGAAGGTGCAGGCAGCGAGCTGGGATGCGAGGAACCCGGTGGCTGGATATGAGGAACCCGGTGGCAGGATACAGGGGAAAGTCAAGGAGGACTCTTAGCTTGGGGCCTGAGAAGCTGGAAGGATGGAGAGGGGACCCCGAGGGGAGAAACAGGTTTTGGAGGAAGGTCAGGGGTCAGCTTTGGCCATGATGCCTGTTACACACCCAGGGAATGTCAGGTAGAAAGACAGGTCTGAGGGTGAACCAGAGAGAGACACCTGGGAGCTCCCGGTGGACAGAAGATGGGCCCCAGGCAACGCCCACATCCCGACCCCAGACTCTGAGTGTGCCGCGGTACCCGACAAGGAGGAAGCACAGTCGTACCTGGAATAGGGTGGCTAACCAGCAATGAGATGATTCTGGAAGATCCAGGTGAACCCAGGGTAATTGCCAGAGTTCTTTAATGGGGAAGCCAGAGGCGGGAGGTCGGAATCAGGCAAATGGCAGCAGGAGAAGGACTCAGGCCGACAGGACTCACACTGAAGGTGGAGGAAGTGGGCCACAGACAAGAGACACCGGCAGCTTCTAGAACCTGAGACAGCACGGGCATGGACTCTCCCAGAGAGCCGCAGAAGGGAAGGCGGCCTCCTGCCACCTCACTCATAGCCCCATGAGACGCATTCCGTCCTTCTGACCTCCAGAGCTGTAACATGATAAACGCATGCTGTTGTAAACCATGCACAAAACCATCTACCTGTTTTCCTTTATATTCCAGGTTCTTTTTTCTATGCAGCCACCATCCTTGTCCAAAATGGTCTATCATTGTGCACAATTGGAATGCAAAGACATTAACAATGAAATGGATCTCACAAAAATAGGTTTTCTTATTACAAAAGCAACACATGCTTCTTACAGAAACTATAGACCAAAAAAATGCACACCACCCCACCCGTTTCTTAGAAAATCACTGTTGAAACCCCTGGGCATCAGCTTCTCAGAGCCTCTTCTATCCCCACTGAAACAGGGTCACGCCACGTGTGCTTTGGAAACCAGTGTAATTTGTCTAAGCCGTCTGCCAGGTGTCACAGTTTGCGCTGTTCCAACTTAACTCCCGTGGTTTCACGGTTAGTCTCTCCCGAGTAACACCCTGTGGGTAATGCCCTCGCTGAACGGTGAGGAAGAACCGGGTCAGCCCGGGAGAGATGGCGGCTGGAGGGCCAGTGTCCCGGGCCAGAGGCTCCTGGGTGGGGGGCCACGGGGCCTGGAGCAGCGGAGAGCTCTGCGCTCAGTGGAGTGTGGAGGGGAGACAGCGGGGAGCCCGAGAGGCTCAGGCCTGCAGCCGTCGCCGAGCGGGACCCCTTTTCACACGGGTTGTCTCAGCACGGCCCTGTCTTCACCAGCCTGACTTTGACTCCGTTGTTTTTGGCAAACTGCTGTCAGTCGCTTTCTCCCGGTCTAAAGGAATAGGGTCTGGGCCTTGTGGCCCATGAGCCCGCTGCAGCCTCTCGAACAGCCCCTGGGTCCGGAAGACCCCCTGGAGAAGGAGGAGGCACCCACTCCAGTACTCTTCCCTGGAGAACCCCACGGACAGAGGAGTCTGGCGGGCTACGGTCCATGGGGTCGCAAAGAGTTGGGCACAGCTGAGCGATTTTCACTTTCACTTTTGAAGCAGAGTCGAAGTAAAGATCGTCAGGATTGAGAAGACTGAGGGACTCGAGGCCTAGAACTGTGGTTGAGACCTCACACTGGGGTCCTTTCGAGCCTTCATCTGAGGAGATGGCATCTTTTTGTCATTCTTTGTTATTAGTCCAGATGTTTCTATCTCAAGAGGTCCCTCCCAGTTAAGGTATAAACACCCCTGTTGGGCAGGATACTGACACTGGTGTTCTTGGCCTGTTCCAAGCAATAGGAATTCACTAGGGGCCAGATTGGAGATTCAGGCAGGGCTTTCTTGGCGCTCCTGCGCGGGCTGCGGGAAAGAGTGCCAACGAGTAGCGGTTCCCCTGCTCGCTCGTCAGGGTGGGGCGAGGGCTGCGTCAGGGGCCGGGCTGGTCTGCCCACCCCTTGGTGCCGCTGCGTGCGGGGGGCCGGGGGAAGTACCGGGCTTCTGCTCCCCCACCTACTGTGTGCTCCCAGCTCTTCAGAAAGGGCAGTTGGGTTTTTTGGTCCTTTTTGGTATCTTTTGGTCCAGAATTTGCCCCAGCTGTGCATGCACACGAGTGTTTCAGTCCCGTATAGTTTCCTTGTGTGTTAGAGCTCCGGGAGCGGCATGTCCTGGTGTAAGTTCTGCAGCAAAGGGTCCCAGGTTCCAGGACCACCTCAGGGAGTGAGATATCCTTTAACTGACGCCTGAAAAATTAGGTAGGCTCTTCCAGCTTTTCCTCAGGAGCCTCTTCCTGGCATTGGTAGAGGAAGAATTATGTAAGAGCCCTACATTCATTTCTTCTCCTTTTAGGCACTTGTGCTAATGTGGAAACTAAGGCGGAAAAAAAATAGGGGATGTACAGCTCATGCCTGTAGAAGAAGAGTGTTGACGCTATTAGCAGCTGGCACTTGCTACGTGCCAGCTACTGCGGAACATCAAAGTGTGTGTCGCTCAGTCGTGTCCGACTCTTGTGACGCCATGGACTGTAGCCCCCCCAGGCTCCTCCGTCATGGATTCTCCAGGCAAGAACACGAGTGTGTAGACATCCCCTCTCCAGCGGGTCTTCCCGACCCAGGGATCAAACCCGCATCTCTCGCGTCTCCTGCACTGGCAGGTGGCTTCCTTACCACTGGCGCCACCTGCCAGCTAAGTACCCGGTGTAGGTGCTTTCTTAGAGACTATTTATGCGTTTATTGTCCTGCGGCCGTGCTGCTCTGCGTCACTGCGCGGGCTTGCTCTGGCTGTGGCGAGCGGGCTCCTCTCCGGTCTCTGCGTGCAGCCCTCTCCGTGCAGCAGCTCCTCCTGTGGCCCCGAGCCCTACCGCTCAGTAGTTAGGGCCCAGCCTGGGCTGCTCCGCGGCATGTGGAATCTTCCTGGACCGGGGACTGAACGAACCCATGTCCCTTAGATTGGCAGGCAAGTTCCGAACCCCTGCACCGCCAGGGAGGCCCCATGTTGATGATTCTTTACGGTCTTGTAACAGTTCCAGGAGCTGGGTGCATTTTCTCCGTTTTGTAGATGACGGCTCTGACGATTAGAGAAGTCCCTGACCCCAGTCAGTCGGCCTGTAGGTCACAGAGCCCGCATTCAGAGCCAGGCCTCGTGCCTCCAGAACTCGGATCCTCGCTCCGCCATGGCTGGGGAGCCAAGCCCAGCCTCTGCTGGACTCTCGCCATCCCAGAGATGTGCTCTTGGGCTGGGGTGCGGGCGGTGCCACCCTGGAGCACAGACTCTGCCTTCGAGCACCCACACAGCACTGCCTTCTCACCAAATGCCCTCCCTGCCAGGGAAGCACCCGAGGTCTCCCCACGGTCCCCCTGGAGGTTAAACCTCTGGGCTCCACTTGCAAGAATGCTGCAGAATGGCAGGAAAGGCGTTTCATTCTCTCACCGACTCTTGGAAATAGTAAAGGTTTGTTTCATACTGACGCAGGAGTATGGTGGAGCTTGGCTGTTCAGAGTGCAAGGAGGTGGTTGTGCCAATATGAAAACTTTAGTTCAAGGATTTCTCAGTAAAGTGATAGAAGAGGTATGCAAGGAGGGGCTTCCCTGGGGGGCTAGTGGTTAAGACTCTGCCTGCCAGCGCAGGGGGACGTGGCTTCGACCCCTGGTCGGGGAAGACCCCACAGGCCACAGGGCAGCTAAACCGCTATCCATGCCCCCTAGGACCCAGGCTCCATGGCCAGAGAAGGCAGCACAGGGAGCAGCCCCTGCAGACAGCAGCCCTCGCAGGCAGGGAGGCCCGGCGCAGCCAAGAGCAAGGACACCCTCAGACACCAGTCCTCAGGATGCACGAGATTTTCTGAAAAACAGAGGCACGCAAGGAGAAGAGAGCGTTTCTCGTGCAATGATAAAAACAACTTACTCAGTAGGAAGGACTGCCTTGAAAACCATCCTCTGCTGCTGCTGCTGAGTCGCTTCAGTCGTGTCCGACTCTGTGCGACCCCACAGGCTGCAGCCACCAGGCTCCCCCGTCCCTGGGATTCTCCAGGCAAGAACCCTGGAGTGGGGTGCCATTTCCGTCTCCAATGCAGGAAAGTGAAAAGTGAAAGTGAAGTTGCTCAGTCGTGTCCGACTCTTCACGACCCCGTGGACTGCAGCCTACCAGGCTCCTCCGTCCATGGGATTTTCCAGGCAAGAGTGCTGGAGTGGGTTGCCAGTGCCTTCTTCAGAAAATCATCCTCATTTGCTTCTAAATTAATTTGCTACTTGCTGAAAGCTATTTTCAGGCAATGATACCTTGTCCCGTGCAGGCCTAACTTCAACTTTTGTATTTAGAAGATGCATTTACCGAGCCCTCATACTTGAATGAGCTCCTGATGCGTGCTCAGAAGGTACTGACGGGAGAGACATGGGTGAGCGCATGCCTTTAAAACCACAATGTGCTGGTCCCTTCTCTTGGCTTGTAATCACTGACCGGACAAAGGTTCTTATTTGACCCCTGTTTTCAAGAGCACAAAGAGTTCACTGTACCTTGCAACAAGTTAAACAACAGAACAGGTTTTGTTTTACATTCAAAGTTAGGTGCATTCCTAAATAATACTAGTTTGTATTAAATTCTTCCTCCTCTGGCACTGCCTCCTTTAACGCACAATAGTGCAAAACACATAGCTAGTCAGTCCACCCTACAATGGTCCAGAAGAGACCAAGGAGGCTTTCCTTTACTCTTCATCACGGGGCCTGAGGCCAGAGGGCTGATGACCACACCTGGGTCTCAGTTGTTGCTCAGTCGCTCAGTCGTGTCCAACTCTTCGACCCCACGGACTGCAGCACGCCAGGCCTCCCTGTCCATCACCAACTCCCAGAGTTTGCCCAAACTCATGTCCATTGAGTCGGTGTGCCATCCAGCCATCTCATCCTCTGTCGTCTCCTTCTCCTCCCGCCTTCAATCTTTCCCAGCATCAGAGTCTTTTCCAAAGAGCTGGGTCTCCATACCAGGTGGCCAAAGTATTGGAGGTTCAGCTTCAGCATCAGTCTGTCTAATGAATATTCAGGGTTGGTTTCCTTTAGGATTGACTGGTTTGGTCTCTTTGTTGTCCAAGGGACTCTCAAGAGTCATCTCCAATACCACAGTTCAAAAGCATCAGTTCTTTAATGCTCACCCTTTTCTATGGGTCTCAGAAATTATATAAAAAACGAACCAGGAAATTGAGATCCCACTAAGACTTTATTAAGATCCAGGTGTCAACACCCAGTTGTTGGCAGCTAGGAAGCCACGAGCAGCCCGAGAGCGCCGAGCAGAGGGCCGGCCGCGCAGGACGCGCCGAGGGTGGACCCTGGTCAGGACGCCCCGCTGGCACGCGCCGCCAGCCCTGACGCTGGCCGGTGGCCTCTTTCCTCGGGCTTCTCCATCTGGCCCAGAGATCCTGTCCATGTGACCCCAGCCCCAAGGGGCCTGCCCGGCCAGAGCCGTCTTCATGACCCCAGGGCACTGTTTGCCTCATCCCACTCTGCTGACACCTGCACTGATGATGCGACATCCGCGACAGGTGGCACTGCTGGGTCGTTTCACCTGTTCTCAGCATGAATCGAGGCAGGATCACTAAGCTGCACGGGCAGTCGTCGTATTCTCCATCATTTTGCCCTCACAGTTAAAAAGTAATGGTAAAGTCAGTTTCACTTAACGATACCCTTGACGAAGCAGTAAAACATCGCGTTATTAAATCCTAATCCTCAAGTGCACATCTTTTTTTTTTTTTTTTACCATTCTGAGATGTACCCTTATAGCATTTCCATTACATGCCAGGGCATGGTGGTTATCTCCAGGAGAAGCACTTGCACAATTGTTTTTTAAGTTGAGATCGTGACTGGCCACTGTTTTAATGGAACACCATTTTTATTTGAAAGAGTGACTGACGGAAAAACTACGGTTATTAAGACTTGAGTATGCGGTTGAAATTTCCTTGAAAATGAGTGAAGGGAGCCTGTCATTTCAAGGAGAACAACTGTGACAGTATTTGTTGCCAAAGCTAAAATTCAGGCTTTCGTGTGAAAATTAGAATTTGGGAAACTTGTGTCCGCCGCTGTGAAGTTGACAGTTTCTCAATTCTAAGAGACTTTATTGACGCATTCAGTGGCGATATTCACAAATGTAGTTCTAAAAACATTGCATAATGAAATGTCTTAGAAGATCTGTGTAGCTCAGTGAGTTAATATTTTTCAGATAACCAGTGTATGATGTTACAATGTCATGGTTGGGCAAAAGGCCATTGAAAGTACAAAATACACCAAAGCAGAGTATGAAAAGTTAATTGATATGGTCTCAAATTATACATTGCAGCTAGCCTTTAAGAAATTACTACTTATTGAATTATAGTGTGATATAAAAATAAGTATCTACTGTTATAGAGAAAGCCTATTAAAATACTCCTCCCTTTTCAACTATATATCTGTGTGAGGCTGTATTTTTCTTTATATACGGCAATCATAATGCCACCAAGAATTTAGAAGCAGAAATGAGAATCCAGCTATACTATAGTAAGCATGCCTGAGACCCACAAAAATGTAAAATAATTCTCTTATCACTATTTCTTTTGGAAAATTTGCTTAGTTTTCATGAAAAATATTTATGTTAAAAGGTCATGAACTTATTATTTCTAAAAATCAATTAATGTTTTAAATGTCCCAGTTTTAAGTTCTAGTATAACTATTAATAGTAGTAGTTATGCATGTAAACAGAAGCCTTTGGAATTCTCAATTTTAAGAGTTTAAAGGAATCCTGAAGTCAGAAAGTTTGAGAATAATTGACTCAGTGTGCATAGAATACCTACTATGTATCGGGCTGGGCTGGTACAGGGAAAGTATGGGTGCTGGACAGACGTGGGTCCTGCCCACAGGACTGACAGTCTCCTGCAGTTTATCAGATGACTCCAACAGTGTGGTGAGCGCCACGGCAGGAAAGGCACAGGCGATGTTCTGTTGGCACCTGGCGCTGTTGAGGGAAGACTTCCCGGAGGAACGAATGCCTCTGGTGATGCTGGAAGGATGAGTCAGTCAGCCACGCAGAGAGCTTGCTTGCTTCGTGTGTATGGAAAAGCATGTGGTTACTCAGAAGTCCCCGTGCCAGAGGTCATGACTTCACTGCAGAGTGAAAGAAGTGGTGTGTGACACGGGGGAGGGATGGTGAGGTGCGGGCCTGGACTAGAAGATGGTAGCCCCCGTGTGAAGGGCTTTGGGAGTCCAGGTGTGAGGTGCGAGGACCTCCCCCAAGGGGAAAGGAGGCACCCTGGGGTTGGGGGAGGTTAAGTCAGGACAGCGACATCAGATTGCATTTTAGAAGATCTCTCTGCTGAGAGAATGGAGGTCTTGCCCTGACGGCAGCCAAATCAAGAGATCGTGGGACCTGGGCTAGGGCCTGCAGGGCACTGGAGATGTGGACAGATTTAAGGGACATTTGTCTGGAGATGTTTACAGATCTAGGTACATAGATTCAGTTTCAGTTCGATTCAGTCACTCAGTCCTGTCTGACTCTGCAACCCCATGGACTGCAGCACACCAGGCCTCCCAGGTGATCACCAGCTCCCGGACTTTACCCAAACCCACATCCATTGAGTCAGTGATGCCATCCAACCATCTCATCCTCTGTCGTCCCCTTCTCCTCCTGCCCTCAATCTTTCCCAGCATCAGGGTCTTTTCAAATGAGTCAGTTCTTCGCATCAGGTGGCCAAAGTACTGGAGTTTCAGCTTCAGCATCAGTCCTTCCAATGAACACCCAGGACTGATCTCCTTTAGGATGGACTGGTTGGACCTCCTTGCAGTCCAAGGGACTCTCAAGAGTCTTCTCCAACACCACAGTTCAGAAGCATCAGTTCTTTGGTTCTCAGCTTTCTTTACAGTCCAACTCTCACATCCATACATGACCACTGGAAAAACCATAGCTTTGACTAGACGGACCTTTGTTGGCAAAGTTATGTCTCTGCTTTTTAATATGCTGTCTAGGTTGGTCATAACTTTCCTTCCAAGGAGTAATTGTCTTTTAATTTCATGGCTGCAGTCACCATCTGCAGTGATTTTGGAGCCCCCAAAAATAAAGTCTCCACTGTTTCCCCATCTATTTGACATGAAGTGATGGGACTGGATGCCATGGTCTTAGTTTTCTGAAAGTTGAGCTTTCAGCCAACTTTTTCACTCTCCTCTTTCACTTTCATCAAG
>SJYQ01007987.1:106654-152852 GCA_006410935.1 Redunca redunca
TTTTTTTTTTTTTTTAGATTCCACTTATAAGTGATGGACCAATGAACTTACATACAGAACAGAAAGAGACTCACAGATGTAGAAACCAAACATGGCTACCACAGGGGAAAGCGAGGGGATAACTTAGGAGTTTGGGATTCACAGATGCACAAACACGCTATGTATACTATGTATATTTGTACTTGATATACGATGAGTAACAGCAGGACCCACTGTATAACACAGGGCACTACACTCAGCAGCTCGTCATGGCCTAAAATGGGAAAGGATCTGAAAAGGACGTGCACGAATATCTGAATCACTTTCGAAGTAACACCATCTTGTAAATCAACTATCCTTCAATTAAAAAAATTTTTTTTTACTGAGATCCTACATGCAGCCAGAAAGTGTTTTTTAAAGACCGGATTTGGGTTTCAGATTTAGCACCTGGGGGTCATGCACGATGAAGTTCACTGACAGAAGGAACGCAGGAGGCGCAGGCTATTAGAGGCAGAGCCATCGAACCGTGCCCAAGCTGCCCGAGGGGAGACGCCCAGCCCGCCGGAAGCCGAGGAGGAAGAGCTGGACCAGAGACCGCAGCTGACGGTTATTAGCGCATGAACGGTAACTGACGATGCTGGGTGAGTGGGCTCTTGCAGAGAGAAGACTTTAAGCAAGAGGGGAAGACTGTCTTAAGAGAGAATTATGGGAACCAGTATCATCAATATTCTGGGTTGTGACAATTTAAAACAAGCTACAAAGTAAGGCAAGGAGATCAAACCAGTCCACCCTAAAGGAAGTTGACCCTGAATATTCATCGGAAGGACTGATGCTGAAGCAGAAGCTCCAGTACTCTGGCCACCTGAGGTTAAGAACTGACTCACTGGAAAAGACCCTGATGCTGGGAAAGACTGAAGGCAGGAGAAGGCGGCGGCAGAGCGTGCGAAGGTTGGATGGCATCACCAAATTAATGGACACGAGTTTGAGCAAACAACAGGAGACAGTGAGGGACAGGGAGGCCTGGTGTCCTGCAGCCCATGGGGTCACCAAGATCGAGCACGCCTCAGCAGCTGAGCAGCAACAACAAGGAGTGTGCAAAGAGGGCTGAGAAGCGTGCCCAGAAGGTCACGAGGATCCAGAGACCGAGCGCTCATTGAGACCGAGGGGGCGGAGGAGGAAGGCGGGCTCAGTGAGGACCAGTGTCGTCAGTAAGTCAGAGAAGCAGGACTTCCCTGCTGGCCCTGTGGTTAAGAAATTGCCTTCAATGCAGGAGACACTGGTTTGGCCCCCGGTCAGCGAGCGGAGACCCCACGTGCTGTGGGGCAGCCGAGCCCACAGCCCACGCTGAGAGACGCTGCATATGCACCTGCGACCTGAAGCAGCCAGAAATCTAAGTAAACATAAATAAAAAGTCGGAGGCGTGGTTAAGAGTGCTGTCTAGACTGCTGCCGCGAAGTCGCCTCAGTCGTGTCCGACTCTGCGCAGCCCCATCGATGGCAGCCCAGCAGGCTCCCCCGTCCCCGGGATTCTCCAGGCAACGTCTAGACGAGCAGCAAGGAAGCAAGTGTTGAGTCCTTGCCTATCCAGACGAGCGTCAGGGGCTGGTTAGGCTCCAGGAGCCAGAAGAGCAAGGAGAGCGGAGGGGGGGACAGAAAGAGGGGTAGGGGGCGGGTGGGAGAGAGATGGGGACTGTTAGCTCAGCGGCGAGGCTCCAGAAGACGGAGAGACCGCGTTCAGGGCCGGCGGGAGGGGAGCTGGGTCGCCACCGGAGAACCGAGCTTCGGTTCTGGCGCGGTGGAGTGAGCCTTAGCTGGAGGAGAAGTCGTGGTTTGGATGAGGGTTGGAAAGGAATCTCCAGACACAAGACAGGGGTGGGCTTATTCAGAACAAAGAGTAGAGGTAACGTGGGCGCAGCAAGCACAGCGGGCTGACCCCCGCAGACCAGGAGAGTCTGGCTGTCGGAACAGCCGGCGACTCAGTGGGCACCCCCTTCTCACGGTGCATAGCCAGCCTTTACAGCCTCAAGACAAAGAAGCTTCCTGCTGGAAGGGTGGCATCAGGTGATTGGCTGGGGTCAGGGAGCTGGCTGGTTTGGATCAGGGGGGCTCATGGCAACAGTTGCTACGGGGCTCAGTCGCATCTGGAGATGACCTTGGCGTGGGGCTCCGTGTCTGTGGCCCTGATACGAGGCCTCACACCTCTGACCTCGGCATAGGGCTCCACCAGAGTTAGGGCGTTCAGTCCAGTCACTCAGCTGTCCAACTCTTCATGCCCGCATGGACTGCGGCACGCCAGGCCTCCCTGTCCACCACCAACTCCCGGAGCTTACCCCAACTCACGTCCGTCGAGTCGGTGATGCCATCCAACCATCTCATCCTCTGTCGTCGAAGTTAGGATACAGGATGGTTTAATTAGAAGCAGAAGTTCCATGGCCCCCACTGGAAAGGTTTAGGAGGAGGAGAGTAGTGGGAGTTTGGATCAAAGGAGAAAAACAAGCCCAGAGCAGCGTGAGGAAGAAGAGAGGGGAGTCTGGAAGGCTTGCGGGGCTCCCCAGAGTGGCCAAGCGTAGCAGTTGCTGGGGAGACAGGCAGGAACACAGAGAACTAGACCTTGTTTTAGCTGCTGGTGATTTAATCGCAGCCATCTTTCCTTTCTACACAATGATGCATTTATATCACAACCTAAAAATTACCCTTAACAATAGTGATTGTTTTTTTTAAAAAAAAAAAAAAAAAACCAAAAAAAACAAAGCCTCATTTTCTGGCTAATTCAGATTATTCCTGTGTGTTCTGTTGCTTACTTTTATGTTCACTAGGTTAAATCTTCAGCTATGTTCCTGCCATTAAGAGTCCCCTATGTAGAGAAATCTATTCATTATGAACACATTTATTGCTTCATTGAGTTGCCTATTTAAAATGCAGAGAACCACAAATTAAATGTACTGCTTTTCCATTTTGAAGACAGTGGATGAATGGGCACCATTTTCCTGAATACATGGTGTTTGTCTTATATCATCAACAGTCCAGATTCATAGGCTGGCAGATGCCAACCGTTGCTTGCTTTGATGCTTGTTCCTTGTTGAAAGGGATGCGCCCTAAGACTTGCACGTGCCACGTTCTGCATCAGGGCAAAGGATAAGACAGATGTAATGGAGAGGGGTGATTTGGGGGGCCAGCTAAGCTAAGTGATCAACAGACATTGGTCTCCAAAACCTCTTTCTCTGAAGTTAATTATGCAAAGTATGAGACAGTTTCTTTGTTGAAATTGTAAAATAGAATATTTCAAGTAGCCTCAACATAATATTAAGCCATTAAATACTTCTATTAATATATTCCAAGTCTACAGTTCAGTTCAGTTCAGTTGCTCAGTCGTGCCTGTTTGCAACCCCATAGACTGCAGCACACCAGGCCTCCCTGCCCATCACCAACTCCCGCAGTGGCGTCCGCTCTCCGCATCGGGGGCCACAGTGTTGGAGCCTCAGCCTCAGCCTCAGCATCGGTCCAAGTCTACAGCCCTGTGCTAAGTATTTATTATACTCAAGACCTTGGTGTCTGTTCCCGATGCTCTCTTTAGTGTCCTTGTTGTTCAGTTGATAAGTCACGTCTGACTCTTTGCGACCCCGTGGACTGCAGCACTCCGGGCTTCCCTGTCCTTCACCATCTCCTGGAGCTTGCTCAGACTCATGTCCATTGAGTTTGTGATGCCATCCAGCCATCTCTCCCTCTGTCGTCCCCTTCTCCTCCTGCCTTCAGTCTTTCCCAGCATCAGGGTCTTTTCCAGTGAGTCGGCTCTTCGCATCAGGTGGCCAATGTATTCAGCATCAGTCCTTCCAATGAATATTCAGGGTTGATTTTCTGTGTAGAGAAGACTCTTGAGAGTCCCTTGGACTGCAAGGAGATCGAATCAGTCAGTCCCAAAGGAAAGCAACCCTGAGTATTCCTTAATGACATATCCTATTTTCTATAGACTTCCAGTACTGGTAAATGAGAATGTCCCTGTGTTGAGTATGTAAAAGTTAGGACTACAGTGCAGGATAAGGGCGCTGTCAGATGTGAAGTGTGCAGTTAATGCTGAGTGGCTCTGATCTGGAGGTCAGAGAGTTTCTGTTTTTAAGCATTCATTGCTTTAAAAAAAGACCATTCATTACCCTTAGAAGGTATTTATTTACTCACTTACTCCGTCTGCACCGGTCTTCGTTCTGGCGCTCAGGGTCTTCGATCTTCCCTGCAGCACACGGGGTCTAGTTCTCTGACCAGGGGCAGAACCCAGGCCTGTGCGCTGGGAGCTCGGAGTCTTAGCCGTTGGACCACTAGGGAAGTCCTCAGACTTTTGTTTTTAATTTCTTCCCACTGTAACCGCAAGAGGCCATCTGAGCCATTTCTTAAGGCGTAGAAATGGGCTCTCCTGTCCGTATCCAGGCTGGGGCAGACTAACAGAGGGAGCTTAGTCTTCCACGACACCCAACTCCGCCACGCTCCCAGCCACCCACCTGTTACAGGCAGAAGCCCTTCTGCTCTCTCTGGTTGCCTCAGTACTTGGGTCTCGGGTTGTTCTGACGCGCCTCCACTCTCCCCTCACTCGGCATCGCCGTGACGCCCGGAGCCCTTTCCCATCCTACACGAGCCCTGCTGCGCCCGCCGCTCGCTCTCACCGACGTTCGGTCTTTCCCCAGGTGCTTTGTTCAGTTCCTCCTTTGAAGGAAAAGAAAGCGAAAGTGTTAGTCGCTCAGTGGTGTCTGACCCTTTGTGACCCCATGGACTGTGGTCCACCAGGCTCCTCTGCCCATGGAATTCTCCAGGCAAGAGTGCTGGAGCGGGTTGCCATTTCCTCCTCCAGGGGGATTTTCCCACCCCAGGGATCGAACCAGGGTGTCCTGCACTGGGGGCAGATGTTTGACCACCGGAGCCGCCAGGGAAGCATGGTGAAGGCGCGCTGCTTCTTTCGGCTGCCCGACTCAGCATGCAGATCTTAGATCCCAGACCAGGAATTGAACTCATGCCCCCAGCAGAGGCAGCATGGAGTCCTGACCGCGGGCCACCCCGGAAGTCCCAGGAATGCTGCTCCAGAAGGGCAGTGCTGTCTGGAGGCCAACAGTGCCCGCCCTGTGGCAGCCCCTGCCTCCTTGTTCCTCCTCCAGTCGGATTGATCCGCTCTCCGCTTCCATGACACTGGCGTCCGTCCAGCCCCCGTGGACGCAGAGCCTCCACTGGGGCTCACCTAGAGCCTCTTCCCAAACCCAGAGCCACGGCATCATCCTGGTGCCGCTCAGGACTCCAGACTCCAGTGTCTGCTCTCTCAGCCCCGGCGACCTTCATCTCCATCGCTTCACCAGCGGCTCCCGTAGCAGGGCCTTTGTTTCATCCTCGTGATATCTGGACCGTCACCCGGAGGCACACTCTCTCTAAAATCTCACATTCAAAGAGCTCTTTCCCGTGACTCAGGACCTCTGATGCAAGCTTGCCTGGTCGGGGTCAGAGTGAGTATCTGTGTTTCTAGCTTTTTATGGAAAGGTTTCTTGGCTTTCCTTGTGGCTCAGCTGGTAAAGAATCCACCTGAAATGCGGGAGACCTGGGTTCAATCCCTGGGTTGGGAACAGCTACCCACCCTAGAGTTCTGGCCTGGAGAACTCCACAGGCTGTATAGTCCATGGGGTGGCAAAGAGTCAGGCACAACTGAGCGGCCTCACTTTCACTTTCTTTGGTGGAAGGAGGAAATCCTTTGTATTCCGAATGTGCTCAGTTTTTCCGCTTGTAAACAGGTGCTGCGCCTGTGAATGTTTCTCCCCATTCGTGTAAATTGCTCACTTTGTTTTGCTCCCTTAATTGGATATTTTCAGCATCACATTTTTTCTCCTCCGCTTCTCCCCTCCTTTTGAAACTTCTTTTAATGTCTTACATCTTTTCCTTAACTTTTTCTCCTTATATCTCTCTCCTTAATTTTTTTTGTTTTTCCCCCTCCCTTTTTAAATTTTTTAAATTTAATCTCTCTCTACTGCATCCTGGAAGATTTTCTTAGTTTTGTCTTTCAGTTTCTTTAATTTCTCTTAAGCTGTATTGAACTTGCTAATCATATTTCTTCATGCGAAGATTTTCAGTTGGTTTCTTTTCATTTCTGCCTCTCCTTTTCATAAGCTTCTGGTTTCACGGCCTTGTTTGATAGCTGTTTACCTGGTGGCTCAAGTGGTAAAGGAACCACTCGTAGGACAGGAGACCCCAAATAGACCCCTGGTCAGGAAGACCCCCTGGAGGAGGGCATGGCGACCCGCCTCAGCGCTCTTGCCTGGAGAATCCCACGGACAGGGGAGCCTGGCGGGCTGCAGCCCACGGGGTCACAGGAGAGTCGGACACGCCTGAGCGCCTTCACTCTCACTCTGCCGTTCGGCCCCTCTGTTGTGGTGCTCTGAGGACCTTCAAGCCTTTCTCGGAAGGCAGCCACACCTGCCACCGCGGGCGTGTGTCCAGCTGTTAGGCTGCACTCATCCTGCTGCACACCCTTACACCCTTTGTAGTTGTCTTTCTTGAGAGCTTATGTGTCCCCTTCAGATCTGCGCTACAAGGGTCTTCTCTGAAGGGTGGTCTTGAGATTTTCTCAATCCCAGCCCCATGGGTTCCTTAGCTCTGAAACGTCATAAATTAAGCGTCGTTTGGGAGCCCCCTGCAGGGAAGGAAGCACGTGCCCCTGTGATGCAGACTCAGATGCTCGTCGTGTGGAGGCGTCTTCCCTTCATTCCTGGCCTCAGGTGATTTGGGGTCCTGACCCTAACTGCAAAAATGGAGCTGCGCTCGCCCCCACTTCTGCCTGATGTCTGTGGGCACCTCCCGCCCCTTGCAGACACAGAACCCTCAGACCCTCCAGTTCTGCTGCACCTGCCTCCAGCGCGTCCCGACAAGAGCCACAGTCTCGGTCGGCGCTTAGCTCTGTGGGGCTGACGACACTTTCCTGTTCCGACTTTCTCGTCTTATTTTTGAAAATGGTTTCAATCATTAAAGGCCCCAGCGAAAAAATAGAGTATCACTCAGATACTCAAACTCGAGATTTTAATGAAGTAACTGTTTACAGAAGTATAGGCAGAAATAAGGACTCTGCTGACAGAGGTCCGTATGGTCAAGCCTACCGTCTTCCCAGTGGTCACATATGGTTGTGAGAACTGGGCCATAAAGAAGGGAGAGCACCAGAGGATTGATGCCTTTGAACTGCGGTGCTGGAGAAGACTCCGGAAAGCCCCTTGGACAGCAAGGAGATCAAACCAGTCAATCTTAAGGGGGATCAACCCTGAAAATTCACTGGAAGGACTGATGCTAAAGCTGAAGCTCCAGCGTTTTGGTCATCTGATGCGAACAGACGGCTCATTGGAAAAGTCTCTGATGCTGGGAAAGATCGAGGGCAGAAGGAGAAGACGGTGTCGGAGGGTAAGATGGCTGGACGGCATCACCGATGCAATGGATGTGAACTTCAGTAAACTCCGGGAGACGGAGAGGGGCAGGGAGGCCTGGCGTGCTGCAGTCCAGGGGCCTGAAAAGAGTCAGACAAGACTGGGCCACTGAACAACAACAAAAAGGAATCCATCAAGGTCATTTGGGGTACCAGAGACCAGGAAGCGGTCACCGCTCCTACTCTGAAGGGACAAAGGCGGGAATGGTATCACTGGAGGACAGAGCCCCCTGGGGCTGTGGAAGGTGCGGAGTTTGGAGGGAAGTAGCCATCATCAGGGGAAGACCTGGGGCGCGGAGGAGAGAGATGCTCCATCCTCTGCGTCCTCCTGTCTCTTGTGGGGAACTTCTGTGGGCCAAGCCGGCTGGGAGGCACCAGCTGGGGAGTCAGGTGGTGTGGTCCTGAGGGGCACAGAGCAAGGGAGGGGTGGGCAGTAGAGAATAGATAGTGCAGACCCGTATGTTCTGAAAGCGTTTTATCCGTTACTCCTCCATGTGGCCGAGGACCGACCTTTCATCAGCGTTGCCTCGTGGACCCAGGACCCGCAGTGCCTTCTGCAGCCCGTTCCCAGCTGGCCCCCTCTCCGGGCACCCCCAGCACGTGCAGGGCCTGGGCAGGTGCTGTAGACACGGAAGCTCCTGATCAAGGCAGGTGGTCGGATCAGGGATGCTTTATCCTCCTACCTTGACATACGCTTTACGTCTGAAAGGTTCTGTCTTCTTTGTTTCTGTTTCTGGATGTGCTGGGTCTCCACTCCTGCGTGCGGGCCGCTCTGCACTTAGTGGCAGCGCTGGGCCGCTCACTTCGGTGACTCCCCTGTCGCAGAGCACGGCTCGGGGTGCGAGGCCTTCAGTAATGACACACAGCTTGGAGGCTCCGCGACACGCGGAAGCTACCCGGACCAGAGATCAAATCCGCGTCCCAGGCTTCGGCAGGTGGTCCGGGGCCACCAGAGAAGGCCAGGCCAGTGAGCTCCAAGAGTGACCCAGAAAGGTGGAGGACTGCGTGGGCTCCCGGGGCCCGTGGCGGGGGTAGCGCAGCGCTGACCCTCAGAAGCAGCCTCGCCTGCCCCTGTGTGCACAGACAGCCAGCCCTCCTGCAGGACGTGAATCGGCACAGCCCCCCGAGGCCACCCTTTGGTGAGCCCCCTGGAGGAGGGTGGCCCAGGCAGAAAGAGTGCTTAGGGCTGCTTTGGTGGGGAGCCCCCGGGCCCCAGGCACCTGCAAGGGGGTCTGAAAGGTGGAGGACGGAGGCCTGGCCCCACCTTGTTGGCCCCACCAGCTGCTTTCAGGGACAAGGGTCAGAGCCGGCCCCGAGGATTCCGCGCCGAGGGCGGGTGCCCGCCGTCGGGTCTGGTGCTGGTCCCGTCGCCGCTGACGTCATCTTCACGGAGGCCTCGGTCTTCCCCTGGGTCCTTCCCGGTCTGCCCGTCTCCGCCCCGGTCGCTGTGGATCCCCTGGTCCATCCCACTCGGCCAGGCCCTCCACCGCTGCGCGCCCTTGTCTTGTCATCTCTCCAGCCTGGCCGTGGAGGTCTCCATCTCCCTGCCTTGTGCTGAGCCGCGCAAGCAATGTAGCCCCAGGCTGACCTCGGGGCCCCAGCTCCCTCCTGGTTCCCCTGGAAACGTTTTCAAGCCTCCGCCACTCTTCCCAGACTGCTGCCCTAGCTCTTCTCGGCCACTCTCGGCGAACGGCCTTGCTTCCCGTAGAAAACAGAAATCCCTCTGCAGTTTTACGGCTGTGAGGATGAGGATGGAGGGTAATAGCTGACTTTTCCCACCGCACCTCGGATCTGCCGCCAGGTCCCCCTCCTCCTGTCTCCGAGGGAAGCGGGTGGCTCCCCTGCGCCCGCGGTCCGCAGCCGGAGGAGATCCATCCACCTCGATTTGGATTCTTCTCCTTTCCGCTTCCTGCGGACCTGAGCGCGTCAGGGACCTCCTTTGTCTAACGCTCTGCGTTTAAGCTGCAGGCGCTCCTCTGCCTCCCATTTCCAAATCCCGCCTAACCCACTGTGGTCTTATCTCTGCCCCAGTAACTCCGCTGAAGCCACGCGGACCAGGGGCAGCGTCCCCTCAGTTGGCTCAGCGAATGGGTGCCTGAGTCCTCCCGCGCAGCCTTACACGGGTGAGCGCGCCTTCTGAACGTGCTTCTGCTTTTCTGGCCAACTGACTGGGTCTCCTTCCCTTCCCAGTTGTCTTCCTCAGAGTTCTGCCCTCCACTGCTTCTCTTCTTGCTCATTAAATTCGGCACTGGCTGGAGGAAGGTGCTCAATCAATATCAAATTATGTATGCAAATCAAGGGGGCTTCCGCAGCGGCTCAGCAGCTGAAGAATCTGCCTGTAATGTCGGAGACGCGAGTTAGATCCCTGGGTTGGGAGGATACGCTGGAGGAGGGCATGGCAACCCACTCCAGTATTCTTGCCTGGAGAATCCCATGGACAGAGGAGCCCAGCGGGCTGCAGTCTGACTGGGCACAGACGCGTGCATGCAAATCAAGTAGTGGCTTCAAATTCAAGCCAGGTGCTCAAGGGCATAAGCAAGGAGGAGCAAACTTTGGGGAGGGATACACATTTCCAGTTATAAATGATGTATTTATTACTTACTGCAACTGGAGTCCACCGAGGGGAAAAAGCCACAACAGCTTATTTCAGACCCAATACAGCTGTATGTTAGCAACAGAAATGATGTCGCTGTCTTATTAGAAATACAGCAGAGAGCTTACTTAGCAGCTGTCTCCCACACTGTCTTTTCACTTTGCTTTGTAGTTCTTGGCAAAGAATCTAGAAGAGAAAAAATAAAATAATTAAGCCACACTGTTTTCCTAGATTAAATGATTTCTGCTCTTCTGAGAAACAGATCTTAAAAGGTGATGTATATTCCATGATTGTTAGGAATAGAACATTTTCAAAATTGTTCTTTCCCCCCCGGGGACATGTGATTAAACTTTATAATCTTTTCTCTTCCAGGACTCATTGTAAAGTTTCTCTGAGCTGCATGTTCCAAACGCAAAACTCAAGGGCCAGACATCAGCCTCAGGGTCATAATGAGATCTTGAAACTACCCACTTTGAAAAAAAGAATTCCACAGAGAACTATTTAGGGCTCTCTGTTCACTGAGATAAGGAGATGCCACATGTTGAGCGTTTGTTTGTTTATTCATTCAGCCCCAAATAATTATGTTAACAGCCTCTTAAAGTCATCTTAGGATGGATATTATTTAATGTATGGAAAGATGATGGATAGATGCTTGGTAAAAGAGATGCTGAGTTTACTTTTTACCGTATTTGGCCTTTACCTGCCAGGGTCTCTTTTCTCCACCTGCAGAAAGAGCTTGCTAGCAGGACCCGCTCGGCGGCGTCTTCTGTGTTACGACTCCGTCTGTCCTTGGTGCCATCATTTTGAAGGTGATTTGGGTTATATTGTCTTTGTGCGACTCTCCACTTAAGTAGAGGGAAACCCTTACCAGTCCAGGAAAAGAAGGACTTGTCAAAGTTAAACCAGGAGTCAGGGCTCGTGGCCTCCTGATGTGCACAGTTCATGTTTTACAACGCAAGCGTGAACTAAAACAGTGAGCTTACGGCCACTTTAAATTTTACTGACGTGTCCAAAAATGAATATGGCTGAAAGAGAGACAGATGAGGCAGATGCAGATTTTGTAGAAAACACTGTTAATGCTTTCAGTCTTTTGATGTTACCTATGTGCCCAGTGATGAAAGTGAAAGAGGAGAGCGAAAAAGTTGGCTTAAAGCTCAACATTCAGAAAACGAAGATCATGGCATCTGGTCCCATCACTTCATGGGAAATAGATGGGGAAACAGTGGAAACAGTGTCAGACTTTATTTTTTGGGCTCCAAAATCACTGCAGATGGTGATTGCAGCTTACTCCTTGGAAGGAAAGTTATGACCAACCTAGATAGCATATTAAAAAGCAGAGGCATTACTTTGCCAACAAAGGTCCATCTAGTTAAGGCTATGGTTTTTCCAGTGGTCATGTATGGATGTGAGTGTTGGACTGTGAAGAAAGCTGAGTGCTGAAGAATTGATGCTTTTGAACTGTGGTGTTGGAGAAGACTCTTAAGAGTCTCTTGGATTGCAAGGAGATCCAACCAGTCCAGCCTAAAGGAGATCAGTCCTGAGTGTTCATTGGAAGGATGATGCTGAAGCTGAAACTCCAGTACTTTGGCCGCCTGATGCGAAGAGTTGACTCATTGGAAAAGACCCTGATGTTGGGAGGGATTGAAAGCAGGAGGAGAAGGGGACGACCCAGGATGAGATGTCTGGATGGCATCACGGATGCGATGGACGTGAGTCTGAGTGAACTCCGGGAGTTGGTGATGGACAGGGAGGCCTGGCGTGCTGCGGTTCATGGGGTCACAAAGAGCTGGACCTGACTGAGCGGCTGCACTGAGCTGACTGGTGTGCCAGCAGACTAGGAGGCAGAGGTGAGCGCAGTGCCCAGCCCAGAGGAAGAGCCCAGCGTGTCAGCGCAGGGGCGGGAAAGCTGTCGCCTGCAGTAACGGAAATGTGTGGCTCACGCTGGGTGGGGGGTCATAGGGAGTGGTGGGGCTTGTGGCGAACTGGAGAGCTCCCAAGTTGCCTAAAGGCTTCCATGTTTAAAAAACTGGAAAACATGTGCTCGCCAAATGTAAACCTGTCCAGAGACAGAGTGTCGTCCCAGCCTGTGTCAGACCTCTGACGCACGCCTGCCTGTCTCTCCTCTCTTCCCCTTTCCACACGCTTTACTTCCCACCTCCATCCCCCCCGTATCTCAGACCACTTGCTGCTCCAGCCAAGAGCTGCAGTCACAAAGTTTCTGCCTTGCTTCAAAGAATAACTAGTGTCCATCAACAGATGAATGGATAAAGAAGAAGTGGTGTATATATGTTGTGTGAGTGGGTGTGTGTGTGTATGTGTGTTTACACAATGGAATAGTATCAGCCATCAAAGGGAATAAAGTAATGCCATTTGCAGCAACATGAATACACCTAGAGATGACCTTGTTAAGCAGAGTTAGTCAGAAAGAGAAGGGCAAATACCGAATGAGACCATTTATGTGTGGGATCTAAACTTTGATACAAGTCAGCGTATGTGTGAAGCAAAAAGAGACCGACGGATGCAGAGAACAGACTTGCAAAGGGTGCAAAGGGTGGGGGTGGGGGTGTCGGGGAGGAAGGGTTGGGAGTCTGGAATTAGCAGAATTCCAAAATTAGCAGAGGCAAAGTGTTATATATAGGATGGATAAGCAACAAGGTCCTATTATACGGCACAAGGAACTGTATTCGGTATCCTGTGACAAGCCGCAATGGAACAGAATATGAAATAGAATACACATGTATATCTGAGTCACTTTGCTATACAGAAGAAATTCATACAATATTATCAATCAATTGTACTTCAATAAAATGAAAAAACAAAAAAACAATCAGGAAATGTGCCTAGCTTTGAGAGTGTTTTCTTACATGTGAACCAAGCATCATTTAAAACATTTTATATTATGTGTATAACACATGTTCTTCACTTGAAAGTTCTAACAATATAGAAATAGATAAAATGTTTCTTTCATCCTCTCCTCTGCCAGTCTCATTCCCCAGGTAAATATTATTAGCTGTCTGGTGTGTGTTCATCCACATTCTTTTCTGAGCATGTACAGTAGCATGTGTGTGCACAGCCTGACAGACACGGACTGTGTATATGAAAAATATCCTCAAAATGCTGCTGCTGCTGAGTCACTCCAGTCGTGTCCAACTCTGTGCAACCCAGAGACAGCAGTCCACCAGACCCCCCGTCCCTGGGATTCACAAGAACACCGGAGTGGGTTGCCATTTCGTTCTCCAATGCATGAAAGTGAAAAGTGAAAGTGAAGTCGCTCAGTCGTGTCCGACTCTTTGCGACCCCATGGACTGCAGCCCACCAGGCTCCTCCGTCCATGGGATTTTCCAGGCAAGAGCACTGGAGTGGGGTGCCACTGCCTTCTCCAAAATGCTGCACACCACTCTGCATATGTTACAGACTTCCCTGATAGTATGATTAGATCTCATTCTTTGTAACTGCTGTTCGTTCAACAGCTTATCCATATATAATAGCTAACTTAATCAGTCCCTTTGTGACATTTAAGTTGCCTTAGGTTTTCTGTGTCCAGCTCTCTGCAAGGACATGTGATAGAGAACCCCACTTTCAAAACCAGTGCCTGATCTTTTCCCCCACAAACTGCTTCTCTAAGATTTTCCATCTTAATTCCAGAAGTCCACCCTCGCGGAACTCCATCCTTCCTGTTGCTCACGCCCAAACCCTTGGGGGCATCCGGGTTCCTTTCTTTTCCTCCACGTCCATTGTGTCCACACCAACTCGGCTCCACACCTCTGCCTCTACCCAGGAACCTGCTCTCAAGTCTCTTCTCGACCTGTGTGTGCCTCAAAGTTGCATCCGACTCTGTGTGACCCCATGGACTGTAGCCCACCAGGCTCCCGCGCCCATGGGATTCTCCAGGCAAGAGTCCTGGAGCGGGTTGCCATTTTCTTCTCCAGGGGATCTTCTCGACCCAGGGATCGAATCCCTGTCTCCTGAGTCATTGAAACGGCAAGCAGATTCTTAACCACTGAGCCACCTGGGAAGCCCACTGTTTGGTGTATTATATGATTTTTCTTATTTAAAAAAAAAGAGATGCATTTGAAAAATAGAACTTAGCCTGAATGTGGTGGTGAGGGTACAAGTGAATGAAATCTTTCAATTCAAGGATTTTTCGTGTGGGTTCTGTGAACGTAGATCTCTGATGGCTATTTAGCATCTTTTAAAATTAGCAACATGGCCAACCAGGCAGCGTCATCTTAGCAGTGTCCCTGACTTTGCCACCAACAGATGGTCGTTGCTCAGCCACCCGGTCGTGCCCGCCTCTTTGTGACCCCTGGACTGCAGCACGCCAGGCAGCTTCTTTCACTATCCCCCAGGGCTTGCTCAAACTCCTGTCCGTTGAGTCGGTGACGCCATCCAACCATCTCATCCCATCACCCACTTCTCCTGCCCTCAAGGGCCCACAGATATTTTGGGATCATAATTTAGGTGTTGTGGCCGTCTTGAGCTCGCTCACCCTCTTCGCTGCTTTGGAATCGCAGTGACTCCTCCTCGCCTTGAAGGAGGAGTGACTCCTCCTCCCGCTCCTCTTCCCACCGCTGGGTATTGGTCTTGCCACTAGGTCCTGTTCTTTAGTGTGTTAATGAAGAAGCATCTATAATACCTTCTTGCTAATTTGTTTTTTTAATACTCATATCTATTCAGTATAATTGGCTTCATTTTATGCATTTGAAATTAGAATCTTTATCAAACTGCCACAGGGTTCATGGTGCACAGACGTTTAAGAGCTCTGTTCATCAAAGGAACTGTTACTTGTTTGAAGGAGTAGGCCACTCGTACAGATCGTCACTGGGCAGTTCATAAACTAAGGTGCCCCAGGTTTCAGGGCCAGGACAGCAGACCCGTGAGTGCCCAGGGCTGCCGTGGCTTTCATTCATTCATCGCGTGCTTATCTGTATATTTATTTAAATGATTCACCATAATCTTCTTATTATTAATTGCTTATTGTGACCGCGCTGGCCCTTGTTCTGGGTCGGGCTTAGTTGCCCTGTGGCAGTGCAGGGTCTCAGTTGCCTGCCCAGGGATTGGACCTGCATCCCCTGCGGTGGAGGGCGGGCTAGACCACCATGGGAGTCCCCCCCGTGCTTGTCTGTGGAGCACTCCCACAGGCAGTGCTCCCACAGGCGGTGCTCCCACAGGCGGTGCTCCCACAGGCGGTGCTCTGTGAACAGAGGTGCAGCTCTCTCCCTCCCCATGCTCCCCGTGGAGCCCTGAACACAGCTCTGACCCAGGGACGCACGCCAGAGCCACTCCCCGGAGCCTGTCCTGCCCGACTCCCCCTCTGCACCTCTGCACGTCTGCATCCCCACAGACTGCAGCCCTCCAGGCTCCTCTGTCCAAGGGATTCATTCTGCAGGCAAGAATGTGGAGTGGGTGCCATTGCCTCCTCCAGGCGTTCTTCCCCACCAGGGGTTGAGCCCGTGTCTCTGGCGTCTCCTGCATGGCAGGCGGATGCTCCGCCACCAGCGCCCCCTGGGAAGCCAGAAGCTTTTCGAGCGGTTGACGTGGTCATGATGCCGCGTCTGCAATGGTGGACTCGCCTCACTGAACAGGGTGTGGACACCTCAGCTCCGGCAGCTCAAGTAGTGAGTCATGCGCGGGGCAAGTTACGTAGCAAATAACCCTGGGGTAGGACCATGCCACAGTGTGAGATTATTTCTGATTGGTTTATCAGCTGTACTCTCAAAGTATCTAAAAATCTGTGGAAATGTAAGCCTTTCTTTTTATACCTTACAAGGTTTCATATTTAATCAAAAGTTTCATTTTTATTACTTCACATTATTAGTTAATTAAGGAAATAAAATGTGTGTGGGTCATTTCCCCCCTCAGTTTACAGGAGGTAAAACCACCTCCCTGGAGTGTCTTTGGCTTGTCCGTCTGGTTTCTGGTGAGGAAATCCTCGTCGTTTCTCAGTGTGCCAAGATGTGAGCCCAAAGGTGCAGGTGGAAGTGGTTTTGAAGAAACAAAGGCAAGAGTTCGGGTTTGTTTTCCTCGGAACTGCGACCCCTCGCACACCGCGTTCCATTTAGGGCTGTCGCGGAGGCTGACATCCCGAAAGCACAATGCTGGGTGATTTGTAGAGACGCCCTGGCTGTGAGGCTGTGGGGCCGTCAGCGTGCAGGGCGGTAGGATCCACAGTGACTCAAAAATATTTCTTTAATGGCATCCAAAAAAGGTCAGTTCAAACCCATGAGAATTGTTTGAACAAAAGGATACTGGATTCAAAGGCTGATTGAAGCAGATGTTCAGTGTTTCACATATAAACAGGAGGGCTTTACAGGCTTCTTAGTAGCGATTCAGCTCGCCAAGACTAAAATCCATATACAGTTGGTGAGACCTTGGTGAAAGACGGTTTCAAAGGTATTTGCTAGGAATATGGGGCGCGTCCCTCACAGAGCGCAGCTCAGCCTGTTCCGGAGCCAGCTCGCGGTGCCGAGGGCTGACTCACGGAGCGGTTACAGCCAGCAATGTGCTTTTCATGGTAGCACGATCGTTTCCCTCACATTCCTGTTTACGTGCAGTCTGAACACGATGGTGATATGAGGCAAGAGTTTCTTTTTTCAGCTTTGTCGCTGACAAACAGCGCAGTCTGAACTGTATAGATGAAGGATGAGACTGTCAACAGACGCTGACTGGAGTTTACATTTTGTGTGGGAGCAGGTTCCGATGGTGCAGAAAGCATCCTGAAGGTGTCACCCTGATTTAGAGGCTGCACCAGGGTGGAAATCAATAGATCACCTCTCTGATGAGAAAGTCCTGCCGCGATAAGAAGTGTTGGTGGACTAACCCGTGGGCTTAGCGCTGTCCTAAAGAGCGCGGTTAGGTAAAGCCGGCTGTGTTGCATTCCGAGTTATTCTGTCACTTGGTCCTGTGGAAGCAGAGGCCACGAACAGCTGTTGCTATGCGCTGAGGTATCAGGATGATCGAGGGGACAATTGTTTGAGAATGTTCGATTTACAGAACTCTGTACATTTCTGTAAGATCAGAAGACAGTTTGGCCCTGGCTTGTTGAAGATACGAGCTGGACAAGCAGGGCTGCTTATGTCTCTGATACCTTCAGTGTTTTTAACGACCTTAGTGCTTCCATGCAAAGAAGAAACATGCTTATCAATGGCTGATAAGATCAAAAGGCAAAAAACGAAAGCTAGGAGCTTGGAAGAACAGAGTTTCTACCCATCATTATGACACACGTTCCATGATTTAGCAACGATCAGTGATGCAGGTGATGATCTCGGCACCGCACATCTGTGAAAAGCTATCGCAAGGCACCTTAAGGTTTGAGAAGGCATTTTGAATTTTATCTTCCATCAAAAGAAGATCTATGCCCAGAAAATTCATGGATCCAGAATCCATTTCTTTCATCAAAAGATAACTTAAATTTAACCATAACTTACAAGATATACTGGCTAGAACTGACTTCTGTTGAAGGATTTAAAGAACTCTGAAAATGTAGTCGCACTTTCTCCGTTTTAGATGAAACTGTAAAGTGAACAAACCGAGCTTGCTGAAATTGCTCGAAAGCCTCTTCTCTTTCATTCTGTGAGACTAGTTTCTCTCCTGTTCTTATTATCACCGTCGTATTATTATTAGGAAAATAAACTTAGAAATACTTTGGATGTACTTGATCCCCTACAAGTAGCCTTGCTGGCAAACGCGCCAAGATGCACCCAGCTTAGAAAAATTATCAAGCAAGATGCAAGGCAATTTGCCATATTAAAACTTTTATTCTGTGTGCGCTCAGTCGGCCAACTCTCTGCAACCCCATGGACTGCGGGCCGCCAGGCTCCTCTGTCCACAGGGTTCTCCAGGCAAGAACACTGGAGTGGGCTGCCGTGCCCGCCTCCAGGGCTCTTCCCACCCAGGGGTGGGGTCTCTCCGGCGTCTCCCGCACTGGCAGCCTTCTTCACCAGCTGTGCCGCGGTATTTCTGTACTCTCTGTTCACTCACCGTGCACCTGCTGCCGCTGCCAAGTCGCTTCAGTCGTGTCTGACTCTGTGCGACCCCATATATAGACATTTGATATGGGTATTCATTTTTTCCCTCAAAATGAAAAAAGTTACAAGTGTAATAGTGATCCTAGGTATTAGTTGCCTACATGCAAACTTTCAATGAACAAACAGCATACAATTTTCATAGTCCTTTTTCCTTTTATTTGCTACTATTTATTGCAATATAATTTCCTGTTGGTTGAACTAGGAATACAAAATTGCACTTTTTATCTTGCGTGTCTTTTTATTTCACTTTTCTAGTGATTCACTTTTTATTAAGTTTTGCAAAGTATCAGTTTGCAACACACCGGAAAATTTTTTGAAGGTGGTCCTTTACCAAAGAGAATTTAAGCAGTACTACCTTAGGGGACTTAATAGGAAAATGGGACTTTTCATGAAAATATAACCTCTGAAAAGAATTGGTTCTCTTCCAAAGTCTCTCAAACTATCAGACATGTTCTCACTTACTTTACTTTGAGCCAGAAAAGAGTGTTGGGCCCGAAGTAGCCTCAGTCAGTGGGAGAGTCTGCTGCTTACAGAGGTCACCTAATGAAATTGGTGAATAAAGGAGAAAGGAAATTTCCCAGGGATCCAGCCTCCTGCCTGGTGTTATTCACTCATAGTTGCAAATATTGGCTATCATTGCAAACAAGCCTTTAAAGATCATTTTAAAAGCGATCCAGTAAGTGGCTACGTATGGTTGTTGGTAGTGGTCAGTCATGAAGTCATGTCCAGCTCTTTGCGACCTCAGGGACTATAGCACACGGGGCTCCTCTGTCCTCCACTGAGTCAGTGATGCCCTCCAGCCATCTCATCCCCTGCCGTCCCCTTTTCCTCCCACCATCAGTCTTTCCCAGCACCAGGGTCTTTCCCAAGGAGTCGTCTCTTCGCATCAGGTGGCTGCAGTATTGGAGCTTCAGCTCAGCATCAGTCCTTCCAATGAACAGTCAGGACTGGTCTCCTTTAGGATGGACTGGTGTGAGCTCCTTACACTCCAAGGGTCTCTCAGGGGTCTTCTCCAACACCACAGTTTCAAAAGCATCAATTCTTCAGCACTCAGCTTTCTTTATAGCCCAGCTCTCACATCCGTACATGACCACTGGAAAAACCACAGCTTTGGCCATCTAGACCTTTGTTAGCAAAGTGATGTCTCTGTTTTTAATATGCTGTCTAGGTTTGCCATAGCTTTCTTTCCAAGGAGCGAGCATCTTTTAAAACAGTCACTGTCTGCCGTGACTTTGGAGCCAAGAGAAGAACATCCTTCACTATTCCCACTGTTTTCCCGTCTGTTTGTCATGAAGGCTCCCCAGTGGCTCAGCTGGCAAAGAATCCTCCTGCAATGCGGGAGACCTGGGTTCAGTCTCTGGGTCAGGAAGACCTGCTGGAGAAGGGAGAGGCTACCCACTCCAGTGTTCTGGCCTGGAGAATTCCATGGACTGAAGAGTCCATGGGGTCTCAAAGAGTCGGACACGACTGAGCGACTTCACTCACTGGTCATGAAGTAATGGAACCAGACACCGTGATACTAGTGTTTTGAATGTTGAGTTTCAAGCCAGCTTGTTCACTCTCCTCTTTCACCCTCATCAAGAGGCTCTTTATTTCTTTATTAGTGATCATAAATATACATCTCATTTATTAGTGGTCATAAATATATATATGTATATATATATATCTTAGAGTCAATGAAAAAGAAACCCAAAACATACATTTTATAATGTTATGCAAATAGATATGATAGCTTATGGTGAACGATATTGGATTTGTGATCTCCGAAGGTTTAGCTTCAGGACCATGGACCAGGCTTGGTCAAGAGCTTTTGTGTAGCAGAGTTTTATTAAAGTGAAAAAGGGACAGAGAAAACTTCTGACATAGACGTCAGAAAGGGGCAGAGAGTGCCCCCCTCGCTAGTCTAAGCAAGGGAGTTTATACTTTTTTAATTGGTTATTACAATAAATCAAAAGAATGTCTCAAGGTTGTAAAGATCTTACTAGACCCACTCCCACAATTTACATTTTAAGATGACAGGATTAGAATTAACCATAGAAAGATTTTACCAGACCCACTCCCATAATATACATTCTAAAATAGCAGGATTAGTCAGAGGTTTTCAAGAAGGAGAAACTGCCCTCAGGCAGGATACATTGTTATATAGCCCTTAGTGCAGAGTTTAAACGGAGTTTGTTGTGTAATTATCAGTCCCCGGCTGAAAGAAAATAAGTGTTTTCTGTGACTAAGACTAAGGAACGTAGAGGCGAAAAAAAAGACTTTTGCCCTTTCCTCCTTGAAAATTCCAGACCCCTCTCTCCTGTTGGGGACCCTGGCCTTCTGATCAGCCTGCTTAGGAAGTGGCTCAGACACTAAGTGGCCTCAGGTAAAAACGTCCAGTGTCAATACCAAGCATGGCATTTACAGAGCCCTGTATTCCAGACAACTTTTCAGATATGAAAACAACATGCCCTGGAAAATAGACTTAATATCTCTAAAAGTGACTCTGCTGATAATGAAACCATTTCCGTGAAGGCACACGTCCGGAATGAATAAGACTGTTTGAGGAAACAGGACCGTGGGGTGTAGCAACATGTGTTGGCTGTGAAGCTCCTGTCTTTCAGCCCCAAACGCACCCTTCTCTACCCTGGGCGGCCAGTCGGCCGAGAACTGGAACGCTGCCTTTCTGCTTTAGCAGCCCCGTGCCCCTCCTGGCGCGTGCAGGGCGCCGGGGAAGGGTGACTCCCTGACTTCCTCCTGCCTGCCTCCTCCCAGTTCCTGGGGTCCCCCGAGGATCGCCGCGTCCCAGCGCCTGCCACTGGTTCCAGTGCCCCGTTCTTTCTCAGCGTGGACCCCTCAGGCACCCAGCTGCAGCCCCCTCGAGGCTGGGCTCCAGGCTCCCAGCCCGCCACCAGCCTTTGGGTCCTCATAACCTCAGGCTCTCGCCTCTGTCTCTCCAGCCCTGATGATGGTAGGGGCTTCGTGTGGTGATGGTTCCGACCCTCTTCTTTCTTAAAAAATAACTGCAGTGCTTCCGTGTTGCCGTTTTAGTCCTCCAACACCTATCTATTTATTATGTTAAATTCTATCTTTTAAGATGACTGCTGCCTTTTCCGACGTCCTGACCCCATCGCAGCTGATAGGGTGCTAGGTACCGGACGTGGCCCCGCTGGTCTGGCTGTGTCTGGCCCTGAACGCAGTGCCAGCGAGAGGCGGGGTGGTTGTCACCCGTGTCACGCGGTGGCTTCCGGGTTACTCGGACCACCCCCTGAGGCTGATGGTGGCGGAGAGCCTACCCCAGGCTGCTGCGTGTGCCCGGCGTCGTAGTGACAGCAAGGACCAAGAGTGGGGAGTGGGCGGCTATCTCTACGTGGATGCCTATTTGTAGGGGAAAGACAGGCTCGAGCCTGTGAGCACTCAGCTTATGTCACAGGTGGCAAATCTCAGACGCCGCCAGCCCGCTCCATCGGCACCGTGCCAGCCCGCCGCTACCGGCCTCCTCTCCCCTCAAGTCTGCAAGGCTTCCAGCTTCCAGCCTCCCCTTCCGATGGTCCATTTGCTACTTGCTGACCCAGGCGCCTTAAAACCAGCTCTCCTGCTTAAAGCTCCGATGACGTGCTGTTGTGCTGGAACGTCTGAGCTCTCCAGCCCCCTCTCATGCCGCTGTGCTCCCGGTCTTTCTGCTCGCCCTGGCTCTGCGGCTCCGGTCTGCAGTGCCCTCTGGCTGGGCTCACCCCCCGGGCTCCGCCTGTGGCTGCTTCCCTTCAGCCCCTGCCCTCTGCGAGCAGCCATCACGGCACTCTCCTGTCTGCAGCGTCTTGTCTGGTTCCTCGTTCATCTCCCCTGCCGGCGGCATCGCGTTGGGCAGCGCCTTGTCTCTGACCGGCTGCGGCGTTCCCAGGACCCGCCGCACTGCCCCCGCACAGTAAGTGAGCAATGCGTGTTTGTTGATTGAATGATCCCGAGAAATAATTTTCCCTCGGTTAATTCAGAATTTCAGTTAAGAAGCGTTTCAAGCATCAAGGAAATGTGACCAACGCCCACGTACCTATCAACCAAATTTAACAGATTTGGACATTTTGCCGTATTCGCTTTGAGTGTGCTTTCTGCTTTCTTGTTCTCTTTTTTAGAAGAAATGTTAAATGTAAAGGAAATGTGTCCATTTCATCTAAGCTCAAAATTGTTAGCACAAATTATACATGACATTCTCTTAACAATATTCTAATAACTAAGATCTGTATCACTTTCAATCCAAATACAGGTAATTTGTGGGGGTTTTTCCTCTCCTCAGTCTGGCTAGAGGTTCGTTAATCTTATTGATCTTCCTAAAGAGCCGTCTTTAGTGTCATTTATTTTCTGGATTATTCTTCCATTTTCTAGTTAATTGGTTTTTGCTCTTCTGTTTCTCATTTCCTTCTCCTCATTTTGGTTTACTTGCCCTTTTTATGACTTCCTCAGGGAGATGTCTCCATCACCGAGTCTAGTCTTTCTCTTTTTCATCTTCAATGTCAGCATTTAAATTTTTGTATTTCCATAAGAAGCCCTGCTTTAACTGCGCTCCAGCAAGTTTGTGTTTTCATTATCATCCAGTTCAAAATAGCTTCTAATTCTCCTTGTATTTTATTCTGTGGACCGTGGTTATTAACCAATACGTTGCTTACTTTCCAAATAATTGGATATTTCCCAGATTTTTTTGGTTACTGATTTTTAATTTAATTCATTTCGATTCCTTTAAGTTTATTGTGACTTTCTTTGTGTCTCATCACCTGTCTCGGTGGCTGTTCCCTGAGAATGGAGTGGGTGAGCACTTTCAGGCGTGGGCATGGGGCTCGCCAGGTGTCCGCTGGGTCAGGCTGGCTGCCGGTGTCACTTGCTCGCGTTATTCTTGCTGGCGCTCTCTCTCTCTCTCTCGCTCTCTCTCTCTCTGTGGCCGATCCTTTACTGCCAGGGGAATATTAAACAGTCAGCTGTGATAATAGATTTGTCTCTTTCTTCTTTGAGTTCTCTCAGATTTTTGCTTCATGTGTTTTTAAGCTCTGTTATTAGGTATATATACATTTAGGATTATGTCTTCCTGATTAATTGACTAACTCTGTTATTATTATACAGTATCTCTTTATCCCTGATAATAGTCTTTGTTCTGCAGTGATATTGACATAGCCATTCCCCTTCTGTTATCTTTTTAAGACTCTGTTACTACCAATTTATCTATGTCTCTATGATTAAAGTGGATTTCCTAAGGCTGGCATACAGTTGAGTTACTTTGTTATTCATTCTGACAATCTCTGCTTTTTAATCAGTGTTTATCACATTTACATTTAATGTAATTATCAATATGGTGGGGTTTAAGCCTGTCATCTTTATATTCCTGTTTCTCCTTTTTATTTTCTCTCTCTCTTCCTTTCTTACCTTTATTTCCAGGACTCTTCTTTCCTTTGTGTAAATCTATTTTTCCATGCTGTATTTTTCTGACAAGCCTAAAGGAGCCTGGTGGGCTACAGTCCATGGGGCCGCAAAGAGTCAGACACGACTGCGACTTCACTTCGAAGAACCTCCTTAACATTTCTAGTCTAGCTGGAAGTTTTCTCAGCTTCTGTTTTTCTGAAAATGTTTTTATTCTTTCATTTTTGAAGAATATTTCAGCACTTTAAAGTTGTCCTTCTAACTGGTTTCCATTATTTCTGATGACAACTCAATGGTAATTTTTATATATTTTTTTCTCTAAATGTGTCTTTTTTCTCTAGCTGCTTTTAGACTTGGTTTTTATTTGTCTTCAGCAATTTGATTACGATGTTCCTTTTAATAGTGTTCTTTGTTTATCCTGCTTAGAGTGTGTTGAGTTTGGACCAGGAGGATTCTAGTGTTCACCAAATTTGGACAATGTTTGGCCATCATTCCTTCAACTGCTTTCCCTCTTCCCTGATGTCCTGGTCCTCCAGCTACATATAAATTAGACCCTGTGTGTTGCTCCACGAGGCACTGATGTTCTTTCCATTTCACTTTCAACCTTTTTTTTCTCAGATTCAATTTGGAAAGTTTCTATTTCCATTTCTTTAACTTTACAAAGAATTTCTTCTGTGATTATATTTTCCATTCCTCTCTTCAGTGTATTTATTTATTCTTTTTTAAGTCCTGGAGCACACTTATAATTAAAAGTCCTTACCTACCAATGCTGTCATCTTTGTCGTTTCTGGTTCTCTTTCTTTTGACTGAATTTTCTCCTGTTTATGGGCCTTATTTTCTTTTCAGCATGTACAGTAAAGTCTTATTGGATTTTATATGGACTTTATGAGTCTTCCATCGCTAGTGGCAGATTATCAGGACCCTAGCAGCTCAGAGCAGCCTGTTTTTATCTCGCAATTCTGCAGGTTGTAAGTCTGATGTGTTCTGCTGAGTTCTCTGCCCAGAGTCAAGGTGTTGGTTGAGCTGAGCTCTTATCTAGAAATTCATGGCAAGAACCTGCTTCCAGGCCCACGTGGGTTGTTGTTAGAACCCAATTCCTTGTGGCTGTGGGTCAGAGGCCCCTGTTTTCTGTCTGCCTGTCAGCCAGTCTACTCTTTGCTCTTGAAGACGCCTGCTTTCCTTCTCACATAGGCCTGTCTTCAGGCAGCAGTGGTGTGTCACATGCTTCTTAACTCTTTGAGCCTCGCTGATCTCCTCTTTTGCTTCCAGCTGGAGAAACTTTCTGCTTTTACGGGCTCATGTGATTAGATTAGGGCCACCTGGATTATATAACAACCATCGGAATGCTCTCTCATAACATTTACAGAGTCTGGGAACTAGAGGATATGGAATATTGAAGGCCATTCCTTGAAATTCTGCCTACCACAGTTACGAGTGTTCTGATGTTGAGAGTCAAGGTTTTTGATGCCTTCTTTTGAGTATTGAGATTTATTTCTGGCAGGTGTTAAATTTACTTGCAAATCGGCTTGATTTTCCAAGGCATATTTATAACCTTTGTACAGTTGACTCTTGAGCAATGGGAAGATTGGAGCACTGACCCTCTTGTAGTCAGAAACCCACCTACTGCTGTCTGCATGAAAAAAACAGAAATTGAAAGATGACACACCCAAGGTCAGGAAGCTGAACTGGTTTGGATAGAATCAGGACTCAGACCCTAGTTCTTTTGAATCCATGTACCGTGATCTCATGGAGAAGGAAATGGCAACCCACTCCAGTATTCTTGCCTGGAAAATCTCATGGACGGAGGAACCTGGTAGTCTACAGTCCATGGGGTTGCAAAGAGTTGGACACAACTGAGCGACTTCACTCACTGTGATTTCTAATCAGACCCAAACATTTCCCCACACTTGGTTAAAGATCTATAAAATGAAAATACAGGTGCCATATTTACTGGGGAAAAAATCCGTATATAAGCAGACCCATGCAGCTCAGCCCTGTGTTTTCAAGGGTGAGCTGTGCGGCTGTAGAGTTCCCTTTCCTCTATAGCTAGTTTAGCCCTGCTCCTGAGGCGTGGCTTCTCTTGAGTCTACTGAATAGCCAAAGTGCTCAATGCAGTCTCTCCAGTCTCGACAGGAAAAAGCCCTGCCTGAGATCAACTTGTTCAGCCGGCTCGTCCCTGGCAATTCTTCCCCGGAATTCTTCTCATCCCTGCATATCTCAGGGAATCCCAAGCAGACCCTGCGGCTCTGTCTGCACAGCTCCTTCCCCGAGGGACCCCACCCCACAAATTCCAGACTTTCAGTCCCTCCAGACCCAGGGTGAGGCTGTGGTCCAGCCAGGCTGGGAGTTTGCAGATATGCCCTGGGGAGAAAAGCCATGGCAGACCTAGACAGCATCTTAAAAAGCAGAGGCATCAGTTTGCTGACAAAGGTCCGTCTAGTCAGAGCTCCGGCTTTCCCAGTGGTCAGGTACAGATCTGAGAGTCGGACCATAAAGAAGGCTGAGCACCCAAGAGTTGATGCTTTTGAACTGTGGTGTTGGAGAAGACTGCTGAGAGTCCCTTGGACTGCAAGGAGATCCAACCAGTCCATCCTAAAGGAGATCAGTCCTGGGTGTTCATTGGAAGGACTGATGGTAAAGCTGAAGCTCCAATACTCTGGCCACCTGATGCGAAGAACTGACTCCTTGGAAAAGTCCCTGATGCTGGGCAAGACTGAAGGCGGGAGGAGGAGGGGATGACAGACGATGAGATGGTTGGGTGGCGTCATCGACACAATGGACGTGAGTGTGAGCAAGCTCCAGGAGACAGTGAAGGAAGCCGGCTGTGCTGCAGTCATGGGGTGACAAAGAGTCCGACATGACCTAGCGACTGACTGAACAACAACAGAATCCGAAGAGAATTTAAAATAATTATCAAAGTGATTCAAAGCCCATCTTTTATCGGCCCTCGTGTCCCTACAACTCTGACAGATCAGATGATAAAATACAGGTGGGGGGGACGGGACTTTTGCTGGCCTATATTCTAAACAATTGCTGAGGTTGCTTTCTGAGTTTTGATGTTATGTATGTAAACTTTAAATTGTACATTATCATGGCTTCCTTTTATTAAACAGCCACACGCTCTTATTTTGAAAGCACGTAGCAGTCCTTTCTAGCTGCTGCTGCTGCTGTTCACTCAGTCGTGTCCGACTCTGCGACCTCATGGACTGCAGCACGCCAGGCCCCCCTGTCCATCACCAAGTCCCGGAGCTCACTCAAACCCATGTCCGTTGAGTCGGTGATGCCATCCAACCATCTCATCCTCTGTTGTCCCCTTCTCCTCCTGCCTTCAGTCTTTCCCAGCATCAGGGTCTTTTCCAATGAGTCAGCTCTTCGCATCAGGCGGCCAAAGTATGGAAGCCCCAGCTTCAGCTTCAGTCCTTCCAGTGAATATTCAGTCTTGGTTTCCTGTAGGACTGGCTGGTCTGGCCTCCTTGCAGAGTCCAAGGGACCCTGAACAGTTGAGTTTCTAGCAGTAGCCACTCAGAATCATTTGAACTGGCTCCCCATATGTGGAGTTTGCCACAAAGTCCTTTTGGGTTTTTCCATAAACATCTTATGAAAAACCCAAATGAACTTTTTGAGCAACCCAATAGTTTTCCTTTCCATCCCCTGCAGTATAAGAAACTCCCCTGTTTAAACGGGAGGTTTGTATATGTGCAATCTAGAAAATGGCACAGGTGCTCTCCTTTGCACAGCAGAAGTGGAGACACAGCTGCAGAGGACAGCTGTATGGACGCCAGGGAGGAGCTGGGATGGACATACACACCCTCCTGATGCTAGGCATAAAATCGGCAACTAATGAGAACATGCTGTGCAGCGCAAGGACTGTACCCAATGCTCTGCAGGGGCCTAAACGGGAAGGAGGAAGGAGGCCCCCGAGGAGAGAGGGGATATGAGCACACAGCCGATTCACGCTGCTGCACGGTGGACACTAACGCAGCGTCGTAAAGCAACTCTACTCCAAAAAATTAATCATAAAAGGTGACTGGGGATGGTGTAAACAATGATAGCACCGTGGCTGTGAAAATAAATAATGTGACTTAAGTCTTTCCTTGTATGTGACCACTTAAGAGTTTCAATTTGTGTTTAAAATGTAAAGTAGTGAAACCAAGTAGACAATGAGAGGTGTCCTATTTATGTTTGTTAAGTAGAAATTTTAGTTTACACCTGAACTATTTTACCAAAATTTGATTAAAATTTGATAAAATGATGTTTATTCTCCTCTTTGCATTATTAATGGTTTGTTTTAAAACCAGAGAATAAATCAAGAACATAATGGTTATTGCTGATTATTACATGATTATTACTGAAAATAATTCCATCATGCAGAGGAGAGAGGTGTTTAAGAAATGACATGCCCCTGGTGCTGAATACGTTAGGTGCTCTGCGGGAAAGCCCACGGGCGGAGGAGCCTGGCGGGCTACACTCCATGGGGTTGCAAAGCATCAGACTCGACCGAGCGACTTCACTTTCAGGCCCTGAACTCTGACCTCCGTCTCCTCGGCTCAGGGCGACCGCTTTCCCCTGCTTGAGTTTCCTTCCCCTGCATCCCGGTTTGGAGGACACCTCTAGGCAGAAAGTCAGGACAGTCACTGGCTCGCTTCTTCGGCTTTTCCTCTGCAGAATCATAGGCCCTGCTCTTTGCTGTCCAATCTCTGAAAACCATTTTTAAAAAAGTATCTTTCACTGTTTATGGCAGAAGGGCTACTCCGGTGCCTTCTAAGTTCTGTGTATATTTCTATTTCCTGGGCTGGCCTGTGAGTTCCATACGTGTAGGAGCCATTATGGCATTAGAGTCCTCCAGAGACGTGGAAACTATAGGATACATATATATTTGGAGAGCGATTTATTTTAAGGAATCGGCTCACATGATTGTGAGCTGGCAAGTCTGCAGTCCACAGGGAAGTCTGGAGGCTCAGCCAAGATGTCTTTTCTTTTTCTAATTTATATTTGTTTCTGTTTTGGCCATCCCACACGGCATGTGGGATCTTAGTTCCCTGGCCGGGAAAAGAACCCGTCTGTGCCCCCTGCCCCTGCAGTGGACTGTGCAGTCTTAACCACTGGATGCCAGGAAGCCCCCAGACAAGGGTGCTACACCACCTCCTGGAGGCAGGATCACTTCTTTGGGAAACTTCACTCTTTTCTCATAAGAGCTCCAAAGGGTTGGACGAGTCCCACCCGCCTGGAGTGTAACCTGCCAACTCAAAGTCTCCTGACTTAGAGGCTCATCATGCCTAAAAATTAACCTTCCCAGCAACACCCAGACTGGTGTCTGAGCAAACAGATAGGCGCCATAGTCCAGCCAAGGTGGTACGAAAAACTAGCCATCACACAAATCATAATATTCATTTTTATACTCCCAGAACCTAGGGTGGTGCCTAGGCATTAAGGACTAAGAAATGAGACTCCGGGAATAAGGAAATAATATGAGAAATAGGGTGGAAGTAAGGTTGCGGTAGCTCGTGAGAGGCTGCTATTAAGTAGCTAACCGTATTTCGTGGGCAGCGCGGGAGTCTTCTAATAGTTTTAGTGAGGGGAATGGGTGATGCAGTCTGTCTTGAAGGCAGCATGGAGATGGAGGCGTAGTGGGCAGAATCGCGATGGAGCTGGGGCAAGAATGGCAAGGCCGTGAAGAAAGCAGTGTCCTGGGGACGGGGAGATCACAGAAGTAGGGGGACAGGGGGAAACGGAGCCGAGGGCCTGGAGAGAGAAAAGAGGCAAAGAATGACTGCCTTGTTGGAGAGTCGACACTGAAATTTCACGTAGTTTCTGTCTCCTTACTGCTGAACTTCCTGAATATTTTTTAGAAAGAAAATTAAGACCTTTTATTTATTTATTCTGGCATGCAGGGTCTTCGTTCCCGTGTGCAGGCCTGCTCAGCTGCGGGGAGGAGGGGGTCTCTCTGGCTGTGGAGTGTGGCCTCTGGGGCACGTGGATGTCAGCAGTTGCTGCGGCCCGTGGCGTGCGGGATCTTACTTCCCGGACCAGGGATTGAGCCCATGTTCCCTGCATTGCAAAGCAGGTTCTTAACCACTGGGCCACCAGACAAGTCCCTGAACTTACTGCCTACTTTAGAAAGATGTTAACAAAACTCTGAAAACCAAGCATCCTATTCTTTTTTTAAAAAAAAATTTATTTCAACAACTCTACATCCATGCGTGTAATTTCTTACCCTATGGTGACAACTGTTAGGCTTCTCCATGGCCTCTTCTAGTCTTCAGCCACATCTAATCACAGGGCTTTGTATAGTTGTAGTTATGTTGTATATATCATTTCATATTCTACTATGAGAGAATACTAATTTATCGCTACATGGCACCACACACATTATTTAACAACAGAAAGGCTTTGTGATAAATTGATGAACCACAGTTTACTGAACTGTTTTCTTTTTGTGGGACACTTGGATTTCCTACTGGGTTTTTGCCATTATAAAAGATGATGGTATAAGTGATTTTCTACCTAAAGCATTTTTCAACATCTGTATTGCAACATAATTGACATGTAATAAAGTGCACATAATCAAAGCATACAGTTTAGTAGTTTTTGAGACGTATATCAAAGGAAACACCACTACAGCCAAGATAATTAAGATAGTCATCACCGTCAAATGTTTCCTGATACGCCTTGGCAATCCCAGCCTCCTACACCTTCTCACTTTCCTGCTTCTTCTTTATAGGAAATCACTGAAGTGTTCTGACACTGCAGATTCGTTCCCGTTGTTAGAATATTATATAAATGGAATCACTCAATATGTACTCTTTTTTTGAGCTGGCTTCTTTGACTCAGCCTAATTACTTTGAGATTTATCCGTGTTATCAGCAGTTCATCCCCTTTTAATCCTGAGGAGTCTTTCATTTTATTGATGTGCAAGAGTTGGCTTATGCGTTCACATGTTGATGGCCAGTTGGGTGTTTGGTTTTGGAGGTTGCAAGTAAAGCTGCTTGCCATCCAGGTGCGAGTCACCGCACATGTGCTTTTTCCCTTGGGTGAACACCTGGGAGTAGAATGGCTATAGATTATATGGTAGGCGTGTGCTTAATGTTTTAAGAAACTGCCAAACTTTGCAAAGTGTTTCCATTCCGGCCAGCGGTGAATGAGAATTCCAGTTGCTCTGCGTCTTCTCGGTACGTGGTCTTTGTAAACCGAGCCATTCTTTAAGGCTCGCGGTGGCTATCTCATTGTGGTTTCCAGTCATATTTTCCTAGTGACCAGTGACATTGAAAATCTTTTCATGAGCTTATTTTACATCTGTGTATCTTCTTTTTTTTAGATTTATTTATGTGGCTACGCCAGCTCTTTGTTGCAGCAGGAGGGATCTTTGGAGGCGGCCTCTGGGCTCTAGTTCCCTGTCCGGGGGTCGGGTGGGCCCCCTGTATCAGGAGCATGGAGTCTTAGCCACTGGACTCCCAGGGAAGTCCCTGTGTGTCTTCTTTAGCCAAGGCTTTTGCCCATCTTTTATTACGTTGTTTACTTTCTTATTACTTCGTTTTGAGAATTCTTTATGCATTGCTTTATCAGGGTAGTTACCAAGTAGGTACTCAATGAAAGTATATTAAGAAAAGATATATTTTGCCCTTGCTATAAGGGAAATCTGTTTTCAAAACAAAAATATTAATTACTGTCATTGAAAAGGAATCTATTGTTATCCTGGAATATGTTTTACATGGTAAATATTCTTGAATTATTTTATTTCAGCAATTTTTAGTAGCTTCCTTTGCGTTTGTTGGGTTATATTAGCATGACTTCCGTAATTAGTGCTATTCCTCTCCTATTTATTTCTCCTACCTGTTTTTCCTGCCTTTTCACCATGGCAAGACCCTCTAATAGTTTATTAAATAAAGTGTGTTATAAAGAGTACCTTTGTTTTGATTGCTTTTAAGGAACATGCCACTAATATCTATATATCCACTAAGAACAATATTATTAAGGCTTTAGTTTCCACAAATCCAAAGTCAAGCATGTACGTTAGATTTTGTAAAATTCTTCTTGAAGTCTTCTAACATACTGAGTGTCAGCAAAGTATATGAGGGTAAGTTAATAGTGTGAGAAGAGCGTATTTTGCTTTTGGCTACTCTCCATTTCGCTTCGCAGAGTTTTCATCCTTGGCTCTGAGCTCTGAGGAGGCTTTCGCGCTCACTCGTCTTGCAGCTCAAGCTCCTGTAGCGCTCACATTCTCCGCTGGCCTCGACGCTGTCTCTGGTCTGCTCATTCGACTTTCCCCTTTGTTCTCACCACGTTTTAGTCTTCCAGTTAGATGCTCTGTCAAATCAATCAAAACGCTAATCTCCAGGATGCTCCAGGAGCACTCCCTCACCTCTAATCGTCCACTTCCTCACCAGTGCTCAAAACTCAAGTCTATACCTATTTATGTAGCATTAATTAAAAAACATTTTATGATGGAATTCCTCTAATTTTGAGGCCAGTGCTTCTCTTAAACTCAAATTTTGCTAAGGGCTCTTTTCTTAAGGACAACCTGAAAAACGTAATTAAGAACTTCAATGGAAAATTTTCAACTATGCACTAACTACTTAATTTTGAAGCACTAATATTTTGAAATGTTTTTGTGCTTTCTTTTCCCAGCCCCAAATTACTGGAATGTTCTCTGGAGCTCTGGGGAGGACACTCAGTGTGATGTCATGGTCTAGGGCATTCCAGGCCCAGGTCTTGCTCAGCCAGTAATTCTGTGCGGCTGTGAACAGCTTGGCTGATTGCACAGCAAAGGATCCTCATCCCAGAGTTTATCCCATGTCCGCACATAAAGTGAGAGTCATCAGGGAGTTGGAAACAGGACTCCCGGGGCCTGGTTCCTGGTACTACATCAGGGCATCGGGAGCCCTGAGCTGCTGGGGTTCTTTCTATGTAAAATACAACCTTTCTTCCCTGGTGACTCAGCAGTAGAGAAACCGCCTGCCAACGCAGGAGACGTGGATTCTATCCCTGGGTCACGAAGATCCCCGGAGAAGGAAATGGCAACCTGCTCCAGTATTCTTGCTGGGAAATCCCGTGGACAGAGGAGCCTGGTGGGCTCCAGTCCATGGGGTCACAGAAGAGTCCTACAGGAAGGACTTAGCCACTAAACAACAAAAGTAGGAGCCACGTGGATCTCTGACAAAGGTGTTCCTGGTCCAGAAAGCCCAGAATCATCATTAGCTGTGCACAGGACTGTGCTCTGTATCCAGGGACTCGGGTTTCTGATCTGCTTTTGTTGCCAGCTGGATGTGTAAGCTTAGGAAAGCTGACTGGCGCTTCTGAGCCTCACTTTCCTCCTCCGTGAAATGGAAAGAGTGAGCTGTGATTTCTAGTCTCTGCAAGGAAAAGCGTGCCTACCTGCTCTTACTCTGGGTGGACGGTGGAACCGGCATGCACCCCGGGCAGGCCAGGCCTGGTCTCCCCCGGGCCCGGAGCACGCGGTGCGACAGGCAGGTCTGAGTCCTCAGCGCAGCCCGGCTCGCCGGGCGGGCAGGCGCGGCGGGTGGGGGCGCAGGGACACGAAGGCGCCCGTCTCCCATCTCCGCGCGCCTCCTCTGTGCGTCACCCCAGAGGCAAGAAGGCCAAGCGCGAAGTTCAGGCTCGCTTCCTCCCTGTGCCTGCCGTTTGATTCAAGCTAAGAAAAGGTTGTTTTGTTTTCCTTCCCAGCTGGGAGCTGATTTCAGGAAGACTTCCGTCCGAGGATGTATTTATTGTAGAGTGTCAAGTGCGCTGAGCAGTCAGCCATGCAGTCACAGAAGGAAAACCCGGAGGGACGTGTGCCGGCCGCACTCTGCGGGCCGCGTTCGAGCACCCGAGTCCCGTCCCCGGTGCTGTCCCGATCGTCTCAGCGCCCCAAGCGCTCATCACTCTTTTCCCTTTGTTGGCCATCACTCTCAGGATGCTTTTATCAACCATGAATTTTCCCTTAGCCAATGGCTGCGAGCAGTGGGGAGCTGGCAGAGTAGAGAAGAGGTGTGTGTGTGCGCTGAGGGCTCGCGCGTGTGTGTCTGTGCCTGTGTGTGCGTGCTGAAGGTTCGGGCATTTGCATGCGTGTCTGTGTGTGTGTGCGCTGAGGGCTCTCGCGCGTGTGTGTCTGTGTCTGTGTGTGCGTGCTGAAGGTTCGGGCATTTGCATGCGTGTCTGTGTGTGTGTGCGCTGAGGGCTCTCGCGCGTGTGTGTCTGTGTCTGTGTGTGCGTGCTGAAGGTTCGGGCATTTGCATGCGTGTCTGTGTGTGTGTGCGCTGAGGGCTCTCGCGCGTGTGTGTCTGTGTCTGTGTGTGCGTGCTGAAGGTTCGGGCATTTGCATGCGTGTCTGTGTGTGTGTGCGCTGAGGGCTCTCGCGCGTGTGTGTCTGTGTCTGTGTGTGCGTGCTGAAGGTTCGGGCATTTGCATGCGTGTCTGTGTGTGTGTGCGCTGAGGGCTCTCGCGCGTGTGTGTCTGTGTCTGTGTGTGCGTGCTGAAGGTTCGGGCATTTGCATGCGTGTCTGTGTGTGTGTGCGCTGAGGGCTCTCGCGCGTGTGTGTCTGTGTCTGTGTGTGCGTGCTGAAGGTTCGGGCATTTGCATGCGTGTCTGTGTGTGTGTGCGCTGAGGGCTCTCGCGCGTGTGTGTCTGTGTCTGTGTGTGCGTGCTGAAGGTTCGGGCATTTGCATGCGTGTCTGTGTGTGTGTGCGCTGAGGGCTCTCGCGCGTGTGTGTCTGTGTCTGTGTGTGCGTGCTGAAGGTTCGGGCATTTGCATGCGTGTCTGTGTGTGTGTGCGCTGAGGGCTCTCGCGCGTGTGTGTCTGTGTCTGTGTGTGCGTGCTGAAGGTTCGGGCATTTGCATGCGTGTCTGTGTGTGTGTGCGCTGAGGGCTCTCGCGCGTGTGTGTCTGTGTCTGTGTGTGCGTGCTGAAGGTTCGGGCATTTGCATGCGTGTCTGTGTGTGTGTGCGCTGAGGGCTCTCGCGCGTGTGTGTCTGTGTCTGTGTGTGCGTGCTGAAGGTTCGGGCATTTGCATGCGTGTCTGTGTGTGTGTGCGCTGAGGGCTCTCGCGCGTGTGTGTCTGTGTCTGTGTGTGCGTGCTGAAGGTTCGGGCATTTGCATGCGTGTCTGTGTGTGTGTGCGCTGAGGGCTCTCGCGCGTGTGTGTCTGTGTCTGTGTGTGCGTGCTGAAGGTTCGGGCATTTGCATGCGTGTCTGTGTGTGTGTGCGCTGAGGGCTCTCGCGCGTGTGTGTCTGTGTCTGTGTGTGCGTGCTGAAGGTTCGGGCATTTGCATGCGTGTCTGTGTGTGTGTGCGCTGAGGGCTCTCGCGCGTGTNGTGTGTGTGTGCTGACAGCACAGGCATTTGCCTCTGTGTGTGTGTGTGTGTCTGCGCATGCTGACGGCTCAGCCATTTGTATGTTCGTGTGTGTGTTTGCCCGCTGAGGGCTCGCACATGTGTGTGTGTGCATGTGTGTGCTGATGGATCAGACATTTGCCTCTGTGGGTGTGTGTGTCTCTGTGTGTGTGTGTGCTGACGGCTCAGGCATTTGCCTGTGTCTGTGTGTGTGTATGCACTGAGGGCTCGGGCATGTGTGTGTGTGCATGCACTGACGGCTCGGGCATTTGCCTGTGTGTGTGTGAGTGGGTGCACACATGTGTGTGCTGATGGCTCAGGCATTTGCGTGTGTGTGTGGTTGGGGAGAGTGGTTCTTGTGCATGTGGATGGTGGGGGAAGAGACCTGATTACAAAAGTAACAAATACTCCTTGTACAGTTATTTGCAAAATGGAAAAGGGTAAGAAAAAGAGAACAGAAACCAACCACATTCCTGGCAAATCAGGAACAACTGTTGTTAATATTTTAGTATGCAGTCTTTTTTGTTGCTCTCCACATTTTTGTTAAAATAAGTGAACTTTAGGCCCCATGCTTTTCAACCGTTTTGGCATTTTCAGTTTCTAAGCAGCCCCGCCTGCCTGGGAAGTCGCTTCAGCCCTGCCCGACCCTCCGTGGCCCCGTGGACGGGAGGCCGACAGGCTCCCCTGCCTGTGGGGCTTTCCAGGCGGTGCTGCAGCGGGGCGCCGTGCCCGCCTGCTGGCCCGGGGGGCGGACCCTCGTCTCTGTCCCCTGCACTGGCCGTCGGGCTCCTCGCCACTAGTGCCCCCTGGGAAGCCCCACCGACGGCCCCACGGTCAGCACACCTGCTCACACTGTGCCTTCCTTCAGAGCGGTTCCTAGTTTGGGGAAGACCATACTGGAGAGTATGAGCCTGATTTTTTTCCCTTTTAGGACTCCTGGCTCTTCTTACCAAATTGCCTCACTGAAAACGACACTGCCTCTTCCAGCATCCGCCCTCTGTGCTCTCACTGATGACTGAATGCTATTTATTTGCTATTTATTTTTCAATCTTTGATAAGCTAATAGGTGAAAACAGTATCTCATTTTCGCATTTCCCTGATTGCTGGTAATATCGAACGTTTTCACATGTTGATTAGCTCTTTCTAGTCCCCCTTCTGTGAATTTTCTATCCATGCCATTGACTATTTTCTCTTCTATGTGAGAATATTTACCCATTTCCATTTTTATCACAGCTATTTTCCCAGTGTGCTGTTTTCCTTTAATTTCTATAATGATTTTTTGATCCGCAAAATTTTAAGTTTTCATGTATTCAAACTCGTGATCTTTTTCTTCACAAGTTTTTCCCAGTGTTTTTATACTGAGTTTTCTGCCTCTAGAGACCAGGTTAATATCCACTTCCATTTTCTTGGTTGGTCTGAATTTTCAGGTTGTTTAGTGCTTTGGGGTTAGTTGTGTATTTAGCGCGGGGTCGTGATCTAAACATTTGTGCTTCTAATGTGCTCGCCAGTTTCCCCTTTATCATTGGTTATAATAGATAATCTCTGTCCATATAAAATGCCTCAATTATCACATTCTGTATTGAGTTCTTTTACAGACTAAGGGATCTTTCCAGGCTGTGATCCTCTCTCTTCCCACATTCTAACACCAGGAACACACTTCCCCTGCCCCAGTTCTTCTGATATGTTCTGAAACCTGGTATTTCTTGTTTTCACATTGTTCTCAGCTCTTCCTGCCTATTTATTTTCCAAATGAATGGTAGAATCATTTTTGTGGAGTTCCAAAAACCTCCCTTTGGGGTTTTGATAAAAATTGCATTCAACCTATAAATTAATTGGGAAGAATTTGGCATCTTTACAGTGTTCATCTTCCCGTCCAGAAATACACATATGGACATTTAAAAATATCCTTTTGTATGTCTCCATGGAATTTTGTAGTTTTCTTTATGTAAATTCAACGCATTTTTTATTAAAGTATTTTAAGATAATTTCATAAATGGGCTACCTTTTTAATGGAATCTTTTCCCCCTTTAGTTTAGATCCAGTGTTTTTAATATCACTTTCCCCCCACCGATTGCCAAGTACTGACAAGAATCTAAGGGGAAAATATGTTTGTTTCTTTTCAAGCTTATACACTCAGAGATTTAGAAGTAGAACTGACTTTAAATGTAACATAAAACTGGAATCCTGAAAAGTCAGATTTATTTAAAAAGCATGTAACGGATGGGGCTTCCCTGGCAGTCCAGTGATTACGGCTCCACGCTCCCAACGCAGGGGTCATAGGTCCCATCCCTGGCTGAGGAGCTAAGACCCATATTCTGTGGATGTGACCAACAAATACCATGTCACTCAGAGAAGGGCGTCCCGGTGGCTCAGTGGGAAAGAGTCTGCCTGCCAAGGCAGGAGATGCAGGTTTGATCCCTGGATCAGGAATCTCCCCTGGAGAAGGAAACGGCAACCCCCTCCAGTATTCTTGCCTGGGAGATCCCATGGAAAGAGAAGACTGGCAGGCTACAGTCCATGGGGTCACAAAGAGTCGGACAGGACCTAGCAACTAAACAACAACATATTGGAAAGCAGCTAATGGATGAATACTCGCAAATGTCCATACTCTTTTCGCCGAGGACATCCAGAACTTAACTGTCCAAAGCCAAACTCATGCTCTCCTCCCTCGTATTAATCTCCTATGACCGCCATAACCAATCACCCCAGCCGTAGTGACTTCGCACACATTTGTCAGCATTCCGTTCTGGAGGCCAGAAATCCAAAATGGGCCTCACTGGGCCAAAATCAAGATGTCAGCAGGACCACGATGCACCTAGAGGCTCCAGGGGAAGAGTCATTTCCAGCTTCTGCAGGCCACCTGCGTTGCTTGGCTCACGGCACCTCCCTCCATGTCCAAAGCCAGCAGCTTAGCATCCTCCAGTCTCTCTCTGACTCTTTACTGAGCCTTCTCCTTCCCTACCTTTAAGGACCCTTGAGATTACATGGGGCCCACCTGGATAGTCTAGGAATAACCTCCCATTGTAAGGTCAATGACCTTAATTCTAACCCTTAATACAACCCTCTCCCCGCTTTCCCATGGAACATAACTGTATTTTTTCAGGGATTCAGACATGGACATTCAGACATTGGACTTCCCTGGTGGCTCAGATGGTAAAGCCTCTGTCTACAATGCAGGAGACCTGGGTTCCATGCCTGGGTCGGGAAGATCCCCTGGAGAAGGAAATGGCAATCCTCTCCAGTACTGTTGCCTGGAAAATCCCATGGACAGAGGAGCCTGGTGGGCTACAGTCCATGGGGTCGCAAAGAGTCGGACACGACTGAGCGACTTCACCTTCACCTTCAGACATGGACATCTTTGGAGGGCCATTATTCTGCCTACCTCAGCAAGGATGCACTTTCAAAATGTTGATTTAAGCATGTTAGCCATCTCCTCGAAGCAGTTCAGCAACTTCCTTTAGCCCTTTGGATTATAACCAGAGTTCTTGAGTGGGCCACCAGGCCCTGAGCGATCTCAGTCACCCTGCTGGGTCACTGGACTCCATGCTCATGCGCACGCTGGGGGCACGGCTTCGTCCAGCTCCTTGAATGTACTTGCTGTCTCTCTTGCCTCGAAGACCTTGTACATGCTGTCCTCTCTGCTGCAGCTCTTCCCTGCCCTGCACCTCCCTGTAAACTCTTACCTCTGACCTCAACCCCATCCGCTTCCTCAGGGACCGCTTCCTGACCTCTGCACCCGGCTCCTCTATCCTGCCCTCTCATGGCGCCTTCTGTCTCTCTCCCATGGTGCTCAGCTTCCCTGGTAGCCCAGATGGTAAGGAATCTGCCTGCAATGCAGGAGACCTGGGTTCGATCCCTGGGTTGGGAAGATCCCCTGGAGGAGGGCATGGCAACCCACTCCGGTATTCTTGCCTGGAGAATCCCCATGAACGGGGGAGCCTGGTGGCTGCATTCCTCGGAGGTCGCAAAGAGTCAGACTCGAGTGAGCGACTGAGCACAGCACCCAGGGCACAGGGCACTTGGCACACTGGTGGCTCCACTTCCTCGTTTAGTTATTTAATTCTCTCCCTGCCTGGCTAAAGCTGCGAGGGACCCTGCTTCTTTTCGCCTCACCCTCCATCTTCAGCACCTAATGCTCCTGGTTCACAGTGGCTTTTAGGGTGTATCTGATGAGTAAATAGGTGAACTCAGCGATCTGTTTTTTAATATAATTTCTAAACTTCATTTTATTATGTATCTGTTTTTGGCTGTGCAGGGCCTTGCTTGCTTTCTGTGAGCCTTCTCTAGGTGCGGCGAGCAGGGACTGCTCTCCAGTCGCGGAGCCCGGGCCCCAGGGTGTGCAGGCGTCAGGAGTCGTGTCACCTGGGCCTGGTGGCTCCAGCATGTGGGATCTTCCCAAACCAGAGACGGGACCCGTGTCCCCTGCACTGCCCCACCAGGGAAGTCCTCAAGAAGCTGTTTCTAAGAGAAAGGATTTCTGATGGATGTGTCCATTGGCACAGATATAAAAGCAGAAAGACTGGGCGTTTCCAAAGTGCAGCAGACATGCAGCTTATTACAGATCCGTCTGGTAATGTCACGTGGGCTCGGCTGCTCAGTGGCATCCGGCTTCTTGCGCCTCCGTGGACCGTAGCCCACCAGACCCCTCTGTCCACAGAGTGTCCAGGCAAGAATACTGGAGTGGGTTGCCATGTGCTACTCCAGAGGATGAAATCATACACAGCCATTAAAGTGGAAATAACCAAGACTATAATGATAGGGGGGTAAATGTTTCTAGTACATTTAAATTAGCAGGATACAGAATTTCTCACCCTAATCAGAAAGCAAATTGCCGCAGTGATCACAGTAAGTGGTTTAAGACTACTAGAGAGTCAGTGATACTGCTTTTCTCCCGTTTCCAAACTTTCCTATTCACATGTTCAGTACAGCACACGTTCCTTGGGTCAGTGTGTGCCAGGCACTGTGTCGACTCCAAGAACCACACAGTGAGTCAAATGTAATAAAATGTAAAAAATGCAAGTTCACAGTCAAGTGAGGAGGAAAACTAATAATAATATAATGCAGATGGCCTAACATTCATGGACTATCACTGTATTTGAAAAACATGGATTCCTTTACCACAGGAAACCATAGCACCATAGAGTAAGAAAATACTTTTAGATTAGGTTCATCATCATTATGGCATTAAAATTTTTAGTTTTGGGCGGGGGGGGGGGATTGTTGGAGTAGACCCATTTCTTTAAGGCTTTGAAGGAGATTTCCTTAATTGTCTTTCTAGTCCTTGAAAGTGAAAGTGAAATTCGCTCAGTCCTATCCAATGCTTTGCGACCCCATGGACTATGGGGTGAAGTCCATGGAATTCTCCAGGCCAGAATACTGGAGTGGGTGGCCTTTCCCTTCTCCAGGGGATCTTCCCAACCCAGGGATTAAACCCAGGTCTCCTGCATTGCAGGTAGATTCTTTACTGAGATATTCTTTACTAACTAAGCCCCTTTTTCTAGTCCTTAATCACCACTTTCTAAGACATAGACTGTATACCCACAAGGAAAACACCTGGGATCATGATGAATTTTTCCTGGTCCCTTGGTTCAGCTACATTAAAAAGTTGTGTGCAGGTGGGTACGAGGACCCCACTGATGCCTGCCTAACGCAGCTGCCGCTGCTAAGTCACTTCAGTCATGTCCGACTCTGTGCGACCCCATAGACAGCAGCCCACCAGGCTCCCCTGTCCCTGGGATTCTCCCAGCAAGAACACTGGAGTGGGTCAGTGCGTCCTCAGCCCCCAGTTCTAGGAAACTGGAAAAACAGTTTCCCCAACATAACTTCTCTTGGTTTCATCTTCTCGTACGCAGGCACTCAGTGACTCTGCCTCTGTGCCGGAGCATAATGTAAATACTTAATTTGTTTAATAAATATCCTGAAATAGCCCCATGGAGTTGTTACTAGAAGGGCACGAACCTTTTAACTCACTCCGCCAGCACCGATCAGCACTTAATGTCTTTAATGATCATCGGGATCTTTTTTAGTGGCTGGAATACTCCATAATCAATGATGTGGCCCTGCCTGGAGGCAGGAGAGACTGGATAATGGGAGGAAAATGTCACACTGGATGGGGCCAGTAATTTGAATCCCTAAAATCCGTATTGCTGGGGCCGTTTATGGGCGAGTCCACTTTCTTCCCAAGGCTAGGAAGAGCCCCACCCCAACCATGGCATACACACATACCCTCACACTCCTCATGTGATTTACACATTACTGAAACCCCACCAGGAGCCAGCTTGTGTTCTCAGCCTAAAACCTTTGAAGACTCTCCCTGGCCCTCCCACCCACTCTGGAAGGCAGATGTCATGCCAGCTTCCAGCACTGTGGTCACCCCCTGGGGAGTGGGTTGTCAGTCCTGGGCAGGTGGGGAGAGGTCTGTCAGGACAGGAGGGTCATGCACTTTGTGGGACCTCAGTAAGGCTGGGGGAAGGGGTGCATCCCTTCTTTTTCCCCCATCCTCATACTAACCTTGGGAGTTACGCTTTCAGGGAAAGAAAAGTCCTGTCTCCTAGCAGGTTTCAGCGCTTGGACTTGGGGGTCCCTTGGTCTTAGCCTGGCATGTGATTGATTTGGCCATGTTCATTCTCTCTGCATCTCATAACTTTCTAAACAGTTGCTGTGTGCCCTCTGAACCTTCATCTCTTTCCCGGCTGAAATTTTCGTAGGAAAAGCGCTCGTGTTCATTGCATTTGCTGTGCCTTTGCCGTTACAGGTGGCCTTCGAAGAACAGGGTACTTCTGATAATCTGAGGGAATTGTTTCATTACGAAATGTTTCATTCTTTTTTATGTTGCTTATTATTGTCCACAGACCCAGAGTTTTTACATGCTGAGAGTATGTTGTAAACAAAGCCATCAATAATTTATTGTAATTATGCAGAAGTAAGGCCAGATTTTCCACTGGCTCAGTGATGCACATCATTGAAAAGTGGCCTGAGAGGTGAAATCTTATTTTTCCCAAATGGATTATTTAAAACTTTAGTGTGAAAAGTTAAAATTTTTGTTAATTTTTATAAATTCCTGTACTCTTCATTTAGTGAGAAAAATAACACTACGCCCTGACTTGATAGAATTTTCAAATAATGTTCCAATAACCAAGTTATTAATGTATAGAATTAATCCCTTGGATTACTGGTGCGTCTCTGCTAACACAGGATGAGAATGTCTTTCAGGATTTGGCCATGCCACCGTCCCTGGGGTGACTGTCCGGTCCTGTACACTCCTTTGAAATGAGAGGGCTTTTAATTAGAAGCAACAGTGGATATTCTTTCTTTCTATACTATTCTATTATTATCATTCTGTTGCCAGAACTCCCAGTGGCATCTCATTGCAAGGGAGGCTGGAAAATGTGGCTTAGCTATGTTCTCAGGAAGAAGCGGAAACAAGTTTTGTTGACCACATAGCAGAGTCTGCCATGGAAACAGACTCCAGCCATCCCAGAGTGGATAAACAGAGGGTCAGTGATCCCAGCTCCTTCTCCTACCGACTTGTTTTATCCCCACCAACTTGAAATGCCTCTTTTGATCACTGCTGAGTTCCCATGTATGTGTGTGTATATGTATGTGCATCTGGATGCCATTCTCATTCATTAATTCCTGGGCCATAAGCACACTGAGGCTTTATATTTTGTTTTGATATCACCCTTATTTTTTGGAAAAAATATTCTCCTGGCATATTTCTTTATCCAGATAAACTTTAGAGTCTATTTATCTGTCTTCCTTTAAAAAGGAAAGCACAAATAAGTAAACAAAAAAATTCCACAGTCCCCCTATCATGTATTATTAAAGATATGTTCTACTCAAAAGCCTCATACTACGAGGGAAAATGAGCATCACCTGACAATTGGTGTTTTCTGACTCAGAGGAAGCATGCCTTTGAAAAAGCGAGCTTCCCTATCCGACAGGGGCTAACAGCATTATCAGCAGGGCATTTATAAATGGCTCAATGTTTAGAGTTCATATTTCATCTTCAACTCTATTTGTTGCATTAGCAAAATGAAGCTCATTAAGCTTTATTCTTTTAGCCCATCTCTCCAAGCATCTGAACCCTCTAATATTCAGCTTTCTTGTCTGGAAGTATGTAATCTTTCCTACATCACACTTGAACGTTCAGCTCATTCCTAAACCTCCAATCAAGGCTGTGAACTTGCTGTTTTCAGAGAGGCCACCTCTGTGCACAGAGCCATTACGCCATCTGTTAAAGGGGTCAGAGTTCATCTTATTGCCTCCTTTGTGGAAGGACTTGTACTGTAAAAGCATGTGTTATTGAAAACATAATTTTCCTCATCATTATGCTTTCTTTCTAGCCAGATCATAACCTGCTAGGAGTCTATGGAGCATAGTGTGAAAAGCTCTTCAGAAGAGCTGTTCTTAAGAGATTAAATGATTGCCATCTCTGGCCCACTTCTTTTATCTCGTAATCAAGTTCATGATGATACTAGATATCTCAGCTGAAGTGATTATATATTTGAAATAGACATGGCTTTCTCCCCACTCATATTGCACACTGTTGGAGGCAGGATCATTTTTCCCGTTTATATTTACGTATGTTTATGGACCTTCACACCTGTCCACAGGGTTGAGGACTCAAAACTACTTTTTAAAAGCTAAAACTGGCTGGAGGCTGGCCTGCCATTTTAGACTTTTGGTTCAAATACACTAGTAGTAGATTGAGAGCCGGCGTAGACTTGTCAAAATATAGAGCTGTCTCAGCTCAGCAATCACAGCCCAGCCATTCGGCTTGACCAGCAAGAAGCTTGGAATTCACAGCAGCTGAGACACTTGCCCACGGTCACCCAGCCTCGCTGAGACAAAAGCTCACTCCTGGGCCTTTTCTGGTGGACCACACCGCTCCCTGCTGTATTGAGAGCAGGCCTCTTAGAGAGATACGGCATGCGGAGGGAACAGAGGACCTAGCGACCCAAAAGTATAGGAACCAGATTTTTTTATTATTAGTTCAGAGAGACTCACTTTGGCTTTTGTTCTTTATCCCTAAAGCTCTCTAATATAAGCTATTTTCTGCCATCACAATTTCTCTTCCAGAGACTCAAATTGAGTAAAAAGGTCATGTCATTATGTATTAGTGGTTCTGCTAAAACACTTGATAGAGAAGGAATATGAAACTCTTTGCCAGAAATGAGACTTTGGGCTATATGTTGATTGCATTTATCCACATGTGCACAAGTAGTCAATAATCAGACATTCTGAAAGTACATTCTTTCCTCCTTTTAAAATACCTCTAGCTTTAAATAAGACTCCTTGTTTTAAAAACCTAGTAAATAGGAAAAAGTGAGTCATTATTTATGGTTAATCACTTTTGCCAGCTGTGACTGCATTTCATATCCATTTTTCTTTTTTTTCTTTGGACTGGAGAATCTATTCTGTCACTGTTTAGGAAAAAAACCATATTGGTCCCATCAATAGCTTCCTTCAGCACATAATCACAGCTAAGGCAGTGTAAACAAAGATTTTTGTTGGATTGCAGTGAGAAAGTAACTTCTTTAGAATGCAGAATTATGGAGACTAATCCAGCATCTTCAGATAGCACCCAAAGGGAAAATCTGAGTTATTTCAGGGTTTCTTTCAAAATGGAATAATTATTTCAAAAATATTGAATATATGAGTGTCTACTCTATAGCTACCAAGTTCTAGATATTGCAAAGTTTAGAAAAGATTTCAGGTGGGATACCTGACATGTCAGGATGCTTTTATTGGCACATACCAGGAAATACTTTTTAGACTGCTTTTAACAACCCAGGGAATTTATTGGATCAGGTAACTAAGAGTTTTGAAACTAGGCATGCTTCAGGCCTGGTTGATTAGGCTCCAACTCACTGTGTAATTCTTCTGACTCTTCCCTTCAGTGTATGTAGCACCATTTTCAGGCTGATAATTGACCATGAAAAGCAGATGCATAAATTTAGATCAGTGACTCAGAGAACTGTTATGGAAGTTGTACTCTTGTGTCAGGAAAATGACTGCTGTAAGCTCATGTCATCTCTGCATCCCAGCTGTCCAGTGAGAGGACTGCTTCTTAGCTGACAAACAAAAGGCCCAGGCTTCATTATGACTGACCCAACTCTTTACCCAGAATCCACCTGCCAATGGAGGAGACGCAGGAGATGTTCAATCCCTGGGTCAGGAAGATCCCCTGGAGTAAGAAATGGCAACCCACTCCAGTATCCTTGCCTGGAGAATCCCCAGGAAGAGAGAGGAGCCTGGCAGGCTACAGTCCATGGGGTCACAAAGAGTCAGATACAACTGACCACTGAGCACATACGCACACAACTCTTTACCCATCAGCAGTGGTCAGAGGAGGAACGTCATGTCCTAAGTAGCCAATGATCTCTCAAACCAGTCACTATAGTAAGGAGAGGGGGATTAAACTGGTTGGCTTAAGCCAGTGGGATCCCACCTCTGGAACCTGGGGTGGGGATCCATTCACCCAAACCACACAGCTGAGTAGCACAGGTGCTGGGGAAGTACCAATAGCATGAACTGTGTCTCTCATCTAGTAGGCAGGACCTGGTCCTAAGGAGGCCAGAATGTTGCCTGGCTTGTGTCATCCTTTCTTCCTGGCCTGCCTTTTATCCTCCATAGTTCATCCTAAGTGGCCAATTCTACCACCTGCCCATGACCAGTCCATAGCTATACCTCTGTGTCTAGAAAGCAGACGAACACTCTTATATTGAGGAATACACGATCCTCAGTTCAGTTCAGTTCAGTCGCTCAGTCATGTCTGACTCTTTGCCACCCCATGAATTACAGCACGCCAGGTCTCCCTGTCCATCACCAACTCCTGGAGGTCACCCAAACTCATGTCCATTGAGTCGGTGATGCCATCCAGCCATCTCATCCTCTGTTGTCCCTTTCTCCTCCTGCCCCCAATCCCTCCCAGCATCAGGGTCTTTTCCAATGAGTCAACTCTTCACATGAGGTGGCCAGAGTAATGGAGTTTCAGCTTTAGCATCAGTCCTTCCAAAGAACACCCAGGACTGATCTCCTTTTAGAATGGACTGGTTGGATCTCCTTGTAGTCCAAGGCACTCTCAAGAGTCTTCTCCAACACCACAGTTCAAAAGCATCAATTTTTCAGTGCTCAGCTTTCTTCTCAGTCCAACTTTCACATCCATACATGACCACAGGAAAAACCATAGCCTTGACTAGACGGACCTTTGTTGGCAAAGTAATGTCTCTGCTTTTGAATATGCTGTCTGGGTTGGTCATAACTTTCCTTCCAAGGAGTAAGTGTCTTGTAATTTCATGGCTTCAGTCACCATCTGCAGTGATTTTGGAACCCCCCAAAATAAAGTTTGACACTATTTCCACTGTTTCCCCATCTATTTCCCATGAAGTGATGGGACCAGATCTTGGTTTTCTGAATGTTTAAGCCAACTTTTTCACTCTCCTCTTTCACTTTCA
>SJYQ01007987.1:153530-178192 GCA_006410935.1 Redunca redunca
GTGTTGGAGAAGACTCTTGAGAGTCCCTTGGGCTGCAAGGAGATCCAACCAGTCCATTCTGAAGGAGATCAGCCCTGGGATTTCTTTGGAAGGAATGATGCTAAAGCTGAAACTCCCCTTATGGGAAGAGTTGACTCAATGGAAAAGACTGTGATGCTGGGAGGGATTGGGGGCAGGAGGAGAAGGGGACGACAGACGATGAGATGGTTGGATGGCATCACTGACTCGATGGACCTGAGTCTGAGTGAACTCGGGGAGTCGGTGATGGATAGGGAGGCATGGCGTGGTGCAATTCATGGGGTCACAAAGTATCGGACACAACTGAGCAACTGAACATACATACATACATACAAAGTCTAAATACCACGTATTGTTGGCAGACTAAATAGTATTCAATAAGACATGCACATCAGACAATGAAGAAAAGATTCTCTTTTTCTGGCTGTCCTTGGCGTTTCAATTGCTTGAAACTTCAAACTTCAGGGGTCTTCTGAAAGGCAATATTTAATTTGCTCCAAAAGTCAGTTCCCAAAGAGAAGAAGCTGATCTGTTTCAATAGTGAGTTCCCTGTTACCTGAACGAGACCCTCTGTGACATGCCACCGCTGATGGAAATTTAAATGCCCGTGAGAACGTCATCTCTCAAACTTTGCTGTGTGTCAGCCTGAGCTCTTCCTGAAAGCAGAGCTTTCGATGAGGGCTACGCGCAGGTTGTTTGTTTGGGGTACAACCTCGGGGAGCAAGGGTGGACCGGTGAGTGAGGGCAAGCCTGAGGTGAAGGAGGGCGTCCCCGAGTCCAGAGAGCCCCCCAGAAGGACCAAAGGAAAGCGACTGGCACTCACACCTGTCCCCTCACGGGTCAAGAACGCCCTGGGGGCGCCGACGCCGTTTTCATACTTGCGACTGTGCGGGCGCGGGCCTTCCCGGGGTCAGAGCCGAGGGCGGCTGGAAGCACGGGACGGGCAGGCCCTGCAGCGAAAGGCGCGGGCGCGGCGGCCGGGCGCGGGCGCGGCCGCGCTGAGCTGAGGCGCCAGGCGGCCGCGGAGGGAGCCGCCGAGACCGGAAACCAGCCAAGGCCTCTTCCGGCTTGCCGTGCGTCTGCGTGGCTTCGCCTTCACGCGTCCTTCACGAGGCAGAGTTGGCGAACGCAGCGCCGGCTGGACGGCCCGCGGCCTCCCGGGCTCTCCTCAGCGCGGCGGCGGCGCGCCCAGCAGGGCCTCCCCGCGAGGAGCGCCGTCTTAGCTCTCACCGCTCAGCCGGCATGACGGCTCTGACGCTACCAGAACGGCAGTTTTGACTTTCTCCCTTTAAATTACTCCGTGCCGAATCAGAGGGAAAGAGGGCCTCTCTCCCTTTCCCCCCGCCCCTCAAGTTCCACTCGGAAAACTTTTCTCACCTCAGTCTTTGCCTCCACGTTAAATTTCTCATCCATGTTTCAGGTGAGCGAAATGGCCGTCAGCTTCCAACACCCGTGTGACTCTCCCAGTGACTCAGAGTAACTGCCGCCCGCCCGCCTGGGCGCTGCGAACACAGACGGGCCCGCCGCTGGCTCTGTTATCACCCCCGAGGGCTGGGCTCCCCGGAGGTCTTCTCTGGGCTCCACCAAAACCTTGGTGTCGGCGGGGCAGAGCACTGAGGCAGCTATCTGCTTCATCCAGCCAAGAAACACGCGTGCCTCCCCTGCCCCGGAATCACTTGTTTCGGGCCAGGGGATGTCTTTAAAGCAGTTTTCTAGTGAGTGTAGATTTAGCTGGAATGTTCCAGAGAATGGCTCCACCTCTGGCTCCTCTCAGTTCAGTTTAGTCGCTCAGTTCAGTGGCTCAGTCGTGTCTGACTCTTTGCAACCCGATGAATCACAGCACCCCGGGCCTCCCTGTCCATTACCACCAGCTCCCGGAGTTCACCCAGACTCACGTCCATCGAGTCTGTGATGCCATCCAGCCATCTCATCCTCTATCGTCCCCTTCTCCTGCCCCCCAATCCCTCCCAGCATCACAGTCTTTTCCATTGAGTCAATTCTTCCCATGAGGTGCCAAAGTAGTGGAGTTTCAGCTTTAGCATCATTCCTTCCAAAGAAATCCCAGGGCTGATCTCCTTCAGAATGGACTGGTTGGATCTCCTTGCAGTCCAAGGGACTCTCAAGAGTCTTCTCCAACACCACAGTTCAAGAGCAACAATTCTTTGGCGCTCAGCCTTCTTCACAGTCCCACTCTCACATCCATACATGACCATTGGAAAATCCATAGCCTTGACTAGACGGACCTTTGTTGACAAAGTAATGTCTCTGCTTTTCAATATGCTATCTAGGTAGTGTCCTACTCTTTGCGACCCCATGAACCGCAGCACACCAGGCCTCCCTGTCCGTCACCAACTCCCAGAGTTTACTCAAACTCATGTCCATTGAGTCGGTGATGCCGCCCAACCATCTCATCCTCTGTCATCCCCTTCTCCTTCTGCCCCCAATCCGTCCCAGCATCAGGGTCTTTACCAATGAGTCAGCTCTTCGCATCAGGTGGACAAAGTATTGGAGTTTCAGCTTCAACATCAGTCCTAATGAATACCCAGGGCTGATCTCCTTTAGGATGGACTGGTTGGATCTTCTTAGTCCAAGGGACTCTCAAGAGTCTTCTCCAACACCATGGTTCAAAAACATCAATTCTTGGGTGCTCAGCTTTCTATATAATCCAACTCTCACATCCGTACATGACCACCGGAAAAACCATTGCTTTGACTAGACGGACCTTTGTTGACAAAGTAACGTCTCTGCTTTTGAATATGCTAGCTAGGTTGGTCATAACTTTCCTTCCAAGAAGTAAGTGTCTTTGAATTTCATGGCTGCACTCACCAGCTGCAGTAATTTTGGAGCCCCCAAAAATAAAGTCAGCCACTCTTTCCACTGTTTCCCCCTCTATTTCCCACGAAGTGGGACCAGATGCCATGATCTTAGCTTTATGAATGTTGAGTTTTAAGCCAACTTTTTCACTCTCCTCTTTCACTTTCATCAAGAGGCTCTTTAGTTCTTCACTTTCTGAGAGTGGTGTCGTCTGCATATCTGAGGTTATTGATATTCCTCCCAGCAGTCTTGATTCCAGCTTGTGCTTCTTCCAGCTCAGCGTTTCTCATGATGTAGTCTGCATATAAGTTAAACAAGCAGGGTGACAGTATACAGCCTTGACGCACTCCTTGTCCTATTTGGAACCAGTCTGTTGTTCCATGTCCAGTTCTAACTGTTGCTTTCTGACCTGCATACAGGTTTCTCAAGAGGCAGGTCAGGTGGTCTGGTACTCCTATCTCTTTCAGAATTTCCCACAGTTTATTGTAATCCACGCAGTCAAAGGCTTTGGCATAGTCAATAAAGCAGAAGTAGATGCTTTTCTGGAACTCTCTTGCCTTTTTTATGATCCAGCGGATGTTGGCAATTTGATCTTTGGTTCCTCTGTCTTTTCTAAAACCAGCTTGAAGGAACATCAGGAAGTTCACGTATTCTAGCTCTGTGGTTTTCAACCAGGGATGGTTCTGTCCCACGACCCTCCCAGGAGACACCTGGCAATATCTGGAGACAGTTTTGACTGTCCCAGTGGGGAAGGGTCCTCCTGACATCAGATGGATAGAAACCAGGGAAGCTGCTAAACACCCTACAGTGCACAGGCCTGATAGCCCTCATGGCAGAGAGTGATCTGGCCCCAAAGGTCAACAGCACCGAGACTGAGAAATCCTGCTCTATTGGAGATTTAGACATTGTGAAATAAGGTCACTTGTTTAGAAAATTCAGACCAAAAAGAAAGGAAATACTCCTTCAGTTGAAAAAGATATCAATACTAAGGAATATTTTAATCCAAAACAGCCCATAAAACAAATTTGTGTTTAGTTTATAATCTTATGTTTATGAGATTACAGTTATAATATACATAGTATTTATTCTTGTTTCCACATAAAAACATCACTTGTATAGTCTTTACATCATTTCATAGAGAATGTTCCATTGTTTCAATTCCTTCCCTGTTTGTTTCTCTCCTTCCTTTTTATTTTCTTTTTAAGTAACTTTAGCAAAAGCACGTACTCTGATTTGAAATCTGACTTTGGAGACCTAGCAATGGGGCACTTGTGAGTTATTTTACAATGAAAAATATTTTTAAAACATTACAAGAAATTAAGTGTTAAAAGTGTTAGCCTCAGTTGTGTCTGACTCTTTGTGACCCCATGGACAGTAGCCTGCCAGGTTCCTCTGTCCATGGAATTCTCCAGGCAAGAATACTGGCGTGGGTTGCCATTCCCTTCTCCAGGGGATCTTCCTGACCTGGGGATTGAACCCAGGTCTCCTGCATTACAGGCAGATTCTTTACCTTCTGAGCCACCAGGGAAGCCCCTTAAAAGAAATTGATATGATGTAAATATTGTTGCACAAGGAACATGTACTACTTGTAAGAAACATTTGCTATTTATGTCTTTTTTAAATATAAAAACAACCTGTTTTTCTCTAGAATATAATGTTAGAGCAGTGGTACAGCTGAGCTTAATAAAAATTTCACAGTGTGAAACCCTGGTTCCTTCAAGGTACGGACCACTTAGCCTCTCGATCACAGGGAAACATCTCGTTTGGGCTAAGTCCACGCCACATCCCAAAAAGGAGAGAGAATCTTGCTTAACAAATCAGGATGTACAAAGACAAGTGCTAAAGCTTATGGTGATAGAAGTAATTATAACCACTTATCTGACAAGTCCAAAAAATGTCAGAATTTTAACAGATAAGAAAACTGTTGGGATTCAGCTGAATGGACAGAGTGTAGACCCGCCTGAAATTCTCAGTGTATCGCACTGTCGCCCTGGGACCTCTACCCTTCAAAGTCCAGATAGGATTGCCTGGAACCCTCATTCCACTCCCTGTGGAATTTTACAGCACTTTAAAAGGTTTTGCAAGTTTCTGGAAGGCCTGTGGCTCTGAGTTCTCATTTCTCTCTGCACTCGTTCAGTTGATGGGTCATCTTCCCACCCCCCACTGACTTTTCCTGCTCTGTACTGCAGCCACTCAGACTGAACTCATCGCTGAACTCCATCCTCCGTGCCAGATTCGGTGCCCTGGCCAGGGATCGAACCTGTGCCCCCTGAAGTGGAAGGTTGCTGTCTTAACCACTGTACCACCAGGGAACTCCCTCTCTTATCTTTCTTGTCATCTCCTCCACCCAGATGGTCCTAAAATGTTCATACTGAGTTACACAGAGCAGTTCCACTCTCTGGACTTCCTACTGCCCAGATCGATTCCAGCTCTCCCTTTGCATCTCAAAAACAAGCAAATCAAAAAGTCTTTAATTTAACTGGCTTTACATGTCTAGAAAGCAGTTACTGTTGTTCATGGCAATTTATTTTCCTTTCATCTATCTTTATAAACTTCATTCCTTTAAAAAGCCAGCTGTGAAATATAAGCCCGTGTGTGTGTGTGTGTGTGTGTGTGAAAGTCGCTCAGTCATGTCCAGCCCTTTGCAACCCCATGGACTGTATAGTCCATGGCATTCTCCAGGCCAGAATACTGGAGTAGGTAGCCTTTCCCTTCTCTAGGGGATCTTCCCAACCCAGGGATCGAACCCAGGTCTCCCGAATTACAGACAGGTTCTTTACCAGCTGAGCCACCAGGGAAGCCCAAGAGTGCTGGAGCAGGTAGCCTATCCCTTCTCCAGCAGATCTTCCCGACTCAGGGATCGAATCAGGGTCTCCTACATTGCAGGCGGATTCTTTACCAACTGAGCCACTAGGGAAGTGTGTGTGTGTGTGTTCAGGCTTATATTTCATTTGTGTGTGTGTGTGTGTGTATGTATATATATTCCTATGTCTAGTAAACCAGCAGTTACCTCAGTGGCTTCAAGTGCCTGGGCTTCAGCTATAGGGCAGGTCAGATGCAGACCTGTCCAGTGCTGTGCTGCGGTTTCCAGCTTCCCGCTCTTTGTCTCTTAATTGTTCAGCTTGACACTCGAGGGGTTCCTTCCATTCATTGCTCTTCTAGGTAACCTCAGTTTTTGGGGTCCGTCTCTCACTTGGACTCTCTTGCATCTGGTCTGTGTTCACAAAACGCGCTTGGGCATGGAGACCATGGCTGACCACTCCTTGTGGGTCCCTGAGCGATGGCTCTGGGTGCCACCACCAGAGTGTTATGTCTCTGCCTGGGATTTCGACTCTGTACAAACAGTCACGGCGCACTTTCTTTAATCCCCCAAACCTCCTGAGAGGCAGTAGATATTCCACAGTGTTGTCCACTGTCCCCGCAGATTCCCTTATTCCACAAACTCATTCACTCTGTAAACAGTCATTGCCGACCGTGGGCCGAGATGGGGACCTGGCAGCAAACAAGAGTCCTTGCCTTCCCAGGTTTATTTCTGGTTGGAGGTGGAATATTTCAGTGCTGAATGTGTGTCAGTGGCGCCAGGACAGCACACTCTGGTCTCAGAAGGCGAGTGTACTCCTTTTAGGGTTAAACAGTGTAAACAGAAACCACGAGCCTTTCTGCATAGTGACGTCGGCTTCATCTCTCCAGCACCACCGATTCTGCCCACCAGCACATCTGCTCTCCCATCACAAGGCAATCTGAGCGTGGGTGCTGTGAGAGCTTCCTTCTTTGGAATAATGCCATCTGCAATGATAAACAGTATTTTAGCTTTTGAAAGTATAGCTCTGAGATGTGAATTTCCTCTTCATTCTCCTTGAGACGACCATGATATGTATGTGATGAGGAGACGGTATTTTACCATGTCTCATTCTAAATATAAACATGACGCTCTTCCATTCATTATAAAAATGCCACTCCAAGCTTTATGAATAAACTTTCCCATTCTAATACCTCTTGGTTATACCGTAACCATTTTATGATGGGAAGCTTTGGCAAAGATAGCAAGAAAAATAAAAAGTTAGTGCAATTACAAAAAGGTTATTTACTGAGAGAATCAGGCAAAGGGGTTTCTACAAGTATTCAGCATCTCAATAAGTGAATAAATGCACACACACACACATATATAGAAACAGTTTATCCTAAATATTACTTTTCTAAGTTATCCACTTAACTCACCCTATGAGATTTATAGTTCAATCATGCCAGTTCAGAGTGGAAAGAAAAAAGGTCATTTATCTAATCCAATTCCTTGGGAAAAAATACTTAGGCGATATTAAGAATCTTCAATTATCTAATTTAATAAAGGGGATGATTTATACTCTGTAGTCAGTAACATGTGATACTGATTATTTCTAATCCCTTAGAAGAGATCCGACATTCCGCTTTTGGTCCTGTACAGCATGAAATTGTCATGTATATTTCACCAAAAGAAGTAGCAAGAATAATGGGCCTTACAGTCTGCAGTCATTTTACACTAACATACTGCAACATGGTTTTGCCCTGGGGCAGAGAAGTAGGGATTTTTCTTTTCTTCAAAAGAATGAAAAATTATTATCACTCTATCCCATATGGTTATAGACTTCAGAGACTTTGGCATGAAATATTCAGAAAGTTTATTTTAGAATTCAATATTTTAAAAGCCTGCTTTAAAACTATCACAGCGATTAGCGGCTCTGTTACTTGGACCAGTCCTTGCTTTAAAAAGCCCTTTGTCCTGGCTGATACCATTTGCTGTTTCCACAAAATATAGTTTGTGCCAACCCAGGAGCAGCACCCAAGGCTTGTAATGCATGGTTTTAGAATGCCCCCCAAAGAGGAGCTGAGATCCCAGCTCAACAGTTACCTCTCAAACATACGCTTAACGCAAGCGCTGCTTTCACTGGTGGCAGCTGAACGTACTGCTTGCACCACGACCTTCCTCTGCCGTGTGCCATGTGAACTGGGGGGACTGAGCACCATTTCTCTGCTCCCTGTTCAGAGGAGCAATGCCCCTGTCTCATTGGCCCTAGGGACACAGGCCCAACCCAGCTGAGGCCACCCACACCCTCAGCCGACCAGGCAGAGGCTCACGCCTTCACCTCTCTTCCTAGGATTCAGAAAAGCTTATCGGGTGTTTGTGAGGAATTAACTGAGCTTCCAAGGCCACGAATGAAGTCAGTGAAAACTTCCGGAGCTTGAGTTAGCTGTGTGGTAATTGCAACACAACCACTTCTGTCTGGAACATCCTACTTACATAGGGAGATGTGTGGAATAGAGTGTAAAGCCCACGTTTGGGAATTTGACCATCCTGACTTGAGTTCCATGTCTGTTACCAACACAGTGATTGTACCAGCACATTGAACATCACTGTCTGCAGAATGGGCGCACCCTGGCATCTGTGCGCAGATTCACTGAGATGAAGGCGGTGCGAGGCAAGATGCCGGTCACTGGAGTTATTTACTCCCCAAACGCTTTTCCTTTTTTAAAATATTTATTCGTTTGGCTGCTTCAGGTCTTAGTTACAGCCTGTGGAATCTTCCTTGTCGAGCATGAGATCTCTTTTTTTAAACTGTGGCCTGCATGATCTTTTTTAGCAGTAGCTTGCAGGGTCTTTTAGTTGTGGCATTTGGGATCAAGTTCCCTGACCAGGAATCTAACAAGGGCCCCCTGCATTGGGAGCAGGGAGTCAGCCACTGGACCCCCAAAACGTTTTTCTTACCTCTTAATTGTTTACTCCACACTTCTGTTGTGCAATGTATGATGGGAAAAATCAAAATGGTGTTGGTGTTGCTAAGAGCTCTCTGCCATGCAGCCAGGAGATCAGTAAGGAAGTGTGACTTACAGACACCAAGGTCCTTTGTCATCCAGAGCACCTTCCAGAAACTCAAGATACTTACTGGACTCTTACTCTGAAACAACTTGTGAGTCCTCAAGGACAGATATTTTCCGGCTTGAGTCAGAGTCAATCACCGTTGTCACTGGGCAGCTTTTAACAACCCTGTGGCTTTTCATCTCTTCTTCAGGACACTTTCAGGGTTACCGAAGTCTGTATTTCCTGAATTGCAATTCTGCCCGAATCCAAATAAACTCTGCTTCTTTGCAGCCTCCTGCCTTGCTCTTTTGGTTGACAGATGCATGTGTATCTATTGACACATCACAGAAAACATTTGCAGGATGGCTAGAAAAACCATCACTCCTGCCTTTGTTAATATAAAAAATATAACTTTTACATTTGGTGACATTCCTTTAAATGTATTGAATATATCATTTCTGTAGGTTTTAATAAATATTTTTCCTTTCCTTTCCTTCTCTCCTTAGGTATTATCAATGCAAGGGGGAAAAAAAAAAAAGGATAGCCATTGACCTCAGCCTTCCTGCAGATAAGATAGAGGAGTGAAGTGCAGAAGTAGGATGAAACTCACTGTATATCACTTTCTGTTTCATTTTCCAGGGAAGTAGATCAAGACTCAGATGGTCATGTCAGCTTTAAAGACTTCGAATATGCCATGAACTCTGGACAAAGGCAAGCCTAATTATGGTGTACTGCTTGTATGCAGCTTCTGGGGAAACCAGAAGAGATGGTGATGTAAAGAGATGTCAGCTTGTACTCTAGGGATGGTATCATCCTGCATACCTTCCATTAAACTCTTTATATGGTCTTCAGATGCTCACGACTGCTTGCATCTCAGACTCCTAGAGGTGGTGATTATGATTATAAGTCATCTTCTTCCATGTGGCCCTGGCCCTAAGTTCGGCTGCTGCTGGCACTGCCACTGGGGTCATCCCCAACCCTTCCTCTTCACTTGCAGCCCCCGACTCCCACCCCATGACAGGCAGGGAGGCTCCACTCATTTCCTGGCCCTCGACACCCACCCAGAGGCTCCCTGGCACTCAGCAGGTCCTAACCCCCAAAGAGAGGGCGTTTTTTCCCGCCAACAGTGCCGGTTTCCCTCGTGCGTTCAGCGGAGGTTGATCAAATAGTAGCGCCTGCGGGGGGCGCTCCGCAGAAAGAGAGAGAGGCAGTGGAACTTCCCTCAGCACAGAACCGAGGGGTCCTGAGGAAAAGTGAGCCTGCTGTCCGCCAACCCAGCCCCTCGGCGAGCGAGACACAATAAGACGCAACAGGGTTCCATCTAGTGCGGTTCCGCTTTATTGCTGCAAGCTCCCTGGTTATAAAGGCAAGCAGGGGGGAGTTGCACCAATCACGTTAAAGGTCAAATCATCATGTGCTATCATTATAACAGGAGTCTATAGTGATTAGGCGCTGTCCACGTGCACGGAAACCAAGAGAGCCAATCAGAAGTTTCAACAACATAGACCACGCCCCCATCGCTTCCGCCAGCCGCCATCTTAGTTTCCGCTTCTGACCGCAAAGCTTTCTATTTTAAGGTTTCCCAATTAGGGCCCCACAAGCGCCTGCAGGCGCTGAGCGTTGACTATGCTCCACACGGTGAGCAAGGCTTTTGGAAAACAAAGCCTAAAGACTTCTCTAAGAAAAGGTGCCACGGGGTTTCCCAGGCCAGGATACTGGAATGGCTTGCCATTTCCTTCTCCAGGGGATCTTCCCAACTCAGGGATCAAATCCATCTCCTGTTTAGCAGGTGGATTCTCACCAACGAGCCACCTGGGAAGTCTACAACGTATCATTAGTAATCGTCAAAATCATCATCAAAAAATGGCGCTAGAGCACTAGCTGTGTAAGCCTGAGAGGCAGACTGGGCTGTGATTAGCAAGTCTTTTCCAGCTGGACACACAGAGGGAGAGTAGGGTGCAGCAAGGACTGGGGTGCAAAACTTATCTTCAGAATCCATTAGAATGACCTGGGGCTGGGGTTCTGCAGCAGAACAGCAAGCCCTGGGCTGCCCTCTCCTGGACTCTGACTGGTTCTGGAAGGTTCTTCCATGCACCAAGGGTCTTAGCCATCTGTGTACCTGTTCTCCATGCTCTGCCCATCCACACCTGGGATCTAGGGACTGTGACCCTGGACATTCAGTGCTTATTTTAAATAAATACTCATATCATTACTAATATTTTATCTGGAAGTGTTCAGAATTCCAAACATTAACAACACAGTGAAAACATCTAGTTTAAGTCAAATTTTAAAAGGTTTAAAGGTCAAAGAAAATGTAAATTTGTCAAATAGAAACATTAACCAAGCATCCTTCTAACAGATTATTAGCAGATAAACTTAATAAACTGTCATAAATCAGAGGAACCTAAAGGGAGTTCAAACTAAATGTAATTTGGTGTTCTGGATGGGATCATGGAACAGAAGAAAGGACATTAGGTAAACACTAGTGAGGTGTGGAGTTTAGTTCATAATACTGTATCAATATTGGTTCATTGACTGTGACGCATGTACCATAGCCAAGGACATACTCAGAAAGTATTCGTCACAGAGGAGACCATGTAAGTAAGTGGGAACTCTCTCTCCTAGCTTCACAATCTTTCTATAAACCTAAAACTATTCCAAAATAAAAAGGGTGTTAAAAAATAAAGTCTTATCCCAAAGTTAGCATATGCTAAGCATCCAAAATGAAGAAAACTTTGAAAATCATTATGAAGTACAAATGAAGTATCATTCAAGAAAAAAGGAGATCAGCAGTATTGTTCAGCATAATGTGTGATTTTGGACAAATTGTTCTGACTAATGAAAAGCCCCTGGGAAGAGTTTTATTCGGCAAGCATTTTTATTGTAATTTGAATAGCTGAGTCATTGGTCTTCATCTCAGTACATAAGTGATCCTGCTTTAAAAATTTTTAATTTAAAAATTAAAGTATTTCACCAACAAAATGCCAGCATTCAGTAATTGCCAGAATACCACAACCTTGTATTGCAGTGACTCTTTGGACCTTATTTCTCCCTGGAGACAGGACAGGAGAGAGGGAGAAGTCACGTCCTCCCGCTGAGTGGCAGGCAAGAGGCCAGGGTGGGAACGGCTATTGGGCGTCTCCTCCGACCCAGGATTAGTCCAGGCGCGCCTCGGTCTCAGTGACAGAAACCTCCCCCAAACCAGCTTAGATGGAAAAGGAACTTGCTAGGAAATGCTGGGCTCGCCTCTGGAGTCTAACACTAGAAGGGCAGCTGTGCAGCTCGGTTTCCCGGAAAACACGAAGCAACAGCACGCACGCCTCTGGGCTGTGCCCCTGTCCCGAGGTCCCCGCCAGCCTCCCGGCGCGCTCGAGAGGAGCCGGCCCGTGATCCGTCCCGCCCCGGGTGCAGACACCCTCGATAAGGAGGCTGCGGCTGGCTCGGGATCAGTCAGTTCTGATTCATCTTGAGAACATAGGCTTGATCCCTGGACACTCATCCAGGTCTGCTGAGGGCTGGTCACAGGGAGAGGAAGTCAAGTATAGTGTGTGTGTGTGTCTGTGTTAGTCGCTCAGTCGTGTCCAACTCTTTGTGACCCAATGAACTGTAGCCCATCAGGCTCCTCTGTCCATGGGATTCTCCAGGCAAGAACACTGGAACGGGTTGCTATTCCCTTCTCCAGGGGACCTTCCCGACCCAGGGATTGAACCTAGGTCTCCTGAACTGCAGGCAGATTCTTTGCTGTCTGAGCTACCCTAGGGAGGTCATTATATTTTCTTTTCTGGAAGAAAGCCACATGACCTGGACCTTCTCTACAAGGGAGGGCACCTCCAGGATTTGATACTTAGGAGGGCCAGGTCTCGGGGCAGAGCAGAGACCAAAGGCGGGAGGGGAGCTGAGAAGCTGCTCATGTCACCGTCCCCTGGGGCCCCCCAGAGCCCAGCCCCAGTCCTGCCCTGTAAGCTCCGCCCAGCTTGCCCTTTCCGGGCCCCTGCCCCACCCGCGCCCCGAGCCTCGTGGTTTCGTCTGCACTGTCCACTCGGTGTGCCTCAGTTGAACGGTCCACAGATGGGCACCTGTGCAAGTGGATCCGTCCAGCCTCTCCCCCGGAAGACCCCAGGGGCGAGTGAGGGGGGCATAGCTCGCTCCTCTGGCCGAGCGAGTGGGTATGGCCCCGGGCCGAGGGGCAGGCGTGTTTGCCGCCACGTGGCATGAAAACCTAGGCATCTGGTTTGCAACTGAGAGCAGAAAGTGAAATAGACACCGAGAGGGGAACAAGGAAGGAGCTAGCGAAACCCCACGGTGCTGGGTTTCTGGGGAAAGCTCGTACACAAGGTCCAGCCATAGCCCTTTGGGTCCTATGAGGTAACCCTCTTTCCTTCCAGTAAATCTTTCTGCTCAAGCCAGCTGGAGTTGCTCTCTGTTATCTGAAACCAAGAGAACCCTAACTATTAGGAGCTTAGAGCCAAGGACAGAGTCCTAGGTAACATCAACATTCGCTGGGGCAACAGAGAAAAAGAGTCTAATAAACAGACTGCGGAGAAGAGAAGTGGAGCGAAGGGGGCAGGGCACAGCCTTTAAAAGAGGGACACAGGCACACACGGGAAACTGACTGGAACCAAGCGGGTCCAAGATGGCAGACAGGTCGCCCGTCTCTAACCCTGGGCCTTGGGGCACGCTCATCGTAATACAGCAGCAAGCTAGATGAGACACCGCGGGCACCGAGGCAGGCCCAAGGTCAGCCTCAAGGTTCAAAAGTGGATGGTGGCCCAACTCCTGGAAATCCCCACCCCTTCCCCAAAATAGCTAGAATACTCCTCCCACTCGCTAGGCGATGAAATTACCCAGCCCTATAAAAACTGACAACCCCATACACTGGTCTGCTCCGGCCTTCTGAGACGGCCCACACTCTGTGGAGCGTGTTTCTCTCTAAATAAATCCACTTTTTACCTATCACTTATCTCTCACTGAATTCTTTCTGCAATGAGACATCAAGAACCTGGATTTCATGTAGTCCTGACACCATGTGTGTGATCTCAGATAAAAGACCGTGGGTTCAAGTCCCATTCTGAGTTGATGGTTTCAGTTCAGTTCAGTCCCTCAGTTGTGTCTGACTCTGCGACTCCATGAACCACAGAACGCCAGGCCTCCCTGTCCATCACCAACTGCCAGGGTCCACCCAAACCCATGTCCATCAAGTCGGTGATGCCATCCAACCATCTCATCCTCTGTCATCCCCTTCCCCTCCTGCCTTCAATCTTTCCCAGCATCAAGGTCTTTTCAAATGGTTCAGCTCTTCACATCAAGTGGCCAAAGTATTGGAGTTTCAGCTTCAGCATCAGTCCTTCCAAAGAACACCCAGGACTGGTCTCCCTTAGGATGGACCGGTTGATCTCCTTGCAGTCCAAGGGATTTCATGGAGTCCTGACACCATGTGTGTGATCTCAGTTAAAAGACCATGGGTTCAAGTCCCATTCTGAGTTGATGGTTTTATAAGTAGCCCGAGAGGGTAAAGGAAGCTGTTGCCAATTCTCTCTCCCTCAGGGGTATCAGGGAGAGCTGATGTTTCAGTACCCTCAGCCTTAGTCTCCCCTTGCAGCAACTCGGAGGCTATCTCTCAGAGGTCACCAGTGATCCACCAGGGCCCAAACCCCCTGGATCCTCTCAGGCCTTGTCCCACTTGTCCCCGCTCTGGGCTCCTCCTCTCTTTGGCTTCCGCAGCGCTGTGCTCTCGTGGCATTTCTGTGCCTTTTTCTCCCTTACTCTCTTTTCCTGTGTCTTCGACCATCTCACAAGCGTTGGTATTCACCAAGGCCCTCTAACTGGCCAGCCTGCTAGATCAACAGCCTCTCCAGGGACGATTTCATTCTCTGCCGCCTTTCTCGGTGCGGTTCCACCAACACGCCTTTGCCTTCAGTCTGGGTCTCTGCTCCACCCAGACGCGTGTTCTCGTTTGCCTCTTGGACACTCCCACCTCCCTATAAGCTCACTGAACTAAAATTAGACTCATTTTCCCTGATTTCCAAAATCGGCTTCTCATTCTGCGTCTTCTATTTCTGTTAATGGCGCCGACCCCATTCCCCCGCACAAGCCGCCAACGGAACCAGCCGCCTCAGAATCCCTTCCAGCTCTCCCGTCTCCCCATCCTCCTCCGCTGTGGTGTCCAGTCACTCGTGGCGTCCCGAGCCTGCATCTGCAGAGAGCTCCGTGACAGCGCCTTCCGTCCTGCCTGGTCTTCTGTTCCCGTCGGTCCCTCTATGTGTCCCTCTGTTCACTGGTGTAAAGATGAGCGGAGGAGGTGCTGATAAGGAAGAGGCAGGCCCACGCCATGAAAGTCAGCCCAGCATGTCAGTTATCTTCTCAAAGCACAGCTAGAAGTGGTTTCCTCTCTTCTCAGAAGCCTTATAGTGACCCTTTCTATTGGGTCATGTCTAACTCTTACTATGCCATTCAAAACCTTCTACAATCTAGTCTCTACTTGTCTGTTCAGCTTTATCTTCACCACTACGTCCACCATCCCATCCCACAACCAGGTAACTCAACACACACAGACCCTTAGCCTAGAAACACCAAAATAACAACTAGATCGTTGCCCCAAATTGGAGGCCAACAAATAACCTTGGAATTCATATCTAATGAGATAATAGAGAAATACAACCAAAGCTAAAATTCCATTTAAAAAACTGGACCACCTTCATCCTAGTGAATATTTTCCCTTCCTAGTTGTCACCTTCAGAGGGAAAAAGGGGGGCGGGTTGTGCTGGGTGTTTTGTATTATTTTATTTTATTCTTTAAAATTGATGAGACAGACATTTGCATCCTCTTTTTAAGGAGGAAACCACCTCAGAGTCTAAGCAACTTGGTGCAGGCCGAGTGGTGGCGATGGGTGGAGTGTCGGGTGGTGATCGAGCCCGTCAGCCTGACTGAACACAAGCGACTCCTACCCCACTGCGTCACTCCCGGGGGGAGGATCATCCGTGGCTCTGGGCCATCATCTTTGGCCACACTTTGCTTTTGACCCAAAGCGAATTTATCCAGACTCACTGGCCATCCCGGGTCAAGCTTCTATCACATGACTGGTATTAAATATTAATTCCCATCTTGCACATGACCAAGCTTAGCCCAAATTACCTTGGGTTATTAATCAAACCCACTTTCAAAAGACAAAGATTTGCTACCAGAGACAATATCTTTTAAAAGGTGCTGCCAGCTGGAAAGGCAATTTTCAAAGATGATGAAATGCTCTGAACAGTGTAGGGAGAGAAGGGGGGAGATAAGTCGCTCAGTCATGTCTGACTCTTTGCAACCCCATGAACTAGCCCACCAGGCTCCTTTGTCCATGGGATTTTCCAGGTAAGAATACTGGAGTGGGTTGCCATTTCCTTCTTTGGGGAATCTTCCCGATCCAGGGACTGAACCCAGGTCTCCCGCATTGCAAGCAGATGCTTTACTGTCTGAGCCACCAGGGAAGTGCCCTGAACAGTGGAAGTATTTTTTAAATAAATGTGCGTGCTCACTGGGCATCACTCACTTATGTGCATTAATTTTTAACAGCATTTTCAACCATCAGCAGTACTCAGGGTTCATGTGTCACAGAATTGTAATTTAGGGTTAATAAAAACAGTTGGTTGCTTTCCTTTTTCTAAGTTTGTAATTTTTGAGAAATCTGTTTAGAGCTGCAGAATTAGACAGTTAAAATACATACAAATGGAAATTTAATGACATGAGGAACAGCAGCTCATGAAGTGACCTTTCTTACAAAACACATTTAAATTGGCTTGGCCACATGGATTCAAAACTGGCTGAAAACAATTTAACATAATAAAATATGGAGTATTCAATCTAAATTTCTCTTGGATTGCTAAACTGGTAAAATGCTCAGAAGTGTGAATCAAAAAGAACATTAACTTCACAGAAAATGCAGATGAATTTATATGAAAACATAAACCAAAATCCAAACATACTCCTTATTTTATGATTTACTGATGCTTGGTGGGAGAAAAAGACTTCAAAGGAGAACAAAACAGTTAGGTTTGCTGTAGTATATTCGTTAGGCAGAACAATTTCAATACTATTAAACTTATAGAAAAAAAATTGATCAAAGGTCTAGAGATACACTGCAAGCATTATCATAATAACAGTTATTATAGGTTTGATCGTTTTCTTTGTTTTAAAGAAGGAAGCCAACCTTGAATTTAAATGATGTTTCTGAGGTTAATCATGGCAGAAATAGTGCTCGAATCAATTTCTTCACCAAGGTCTCGCTGCTGCTACCGATACTGCTTGGGGGTTGAGGTTCATTCTTTTGTCCTTCTTTTTCCTCCCTTTACCCCTTCCTTCCCTCCCTCCCTCCTTCCCTCCTTTCTTTCTTTCTCCCTTAGCTCTCTCTCTCCCCTCCTTCTTTCCTTTTTGCCTTTGTTCCTACTCTCCCCACCACACCCATAAATAGAATTCCATATCTTACACCATCCAGGGTTCTATCTGACCTGCTTTTTGACTGATTTCCAAACTTGTGTCAACAGATTCCAATGCCTCACACTGCAAATAGAAACTAAAGTTCTAGTGTATTTTATGCATTTTATCAAATATGAAAACTTTTTGACAATTATCTCTTCAAACACTTCTTTCATGACATTCTGGAAGAAAATGCACTCTCAGAATCCAGTTATACATGTGTTATACTGATGATATTATCTGACGTGCCTTTCGTTCCCTCTCCTCCTCCTCTTTCTCTCTGAGTTTAACTTTTGGTTCAATAATTTCTATTCATTCATTGCTAGTGGGAATGCAAAATGGCACAGCCACTTCAGAAGACAGTTTGACAGTGTCTCACAAAGCTAAACATAGTCTTACCAAACGATGCAGCAACCACTGTTGTTCATTGGTTTTCTACCCAAATTGTTTTTGTCACTCAACTGATTTGAAAACTTCTCTCCACAAGAAAACTCGCACAAGAATGTTATTGCAGCTTTATTCATCATCACCCCAAACTGGAAGCAGCCAAGATGTTCTTCAGGAGACAAGTGTGTAAACAAAATGTGGTACAACCATGCAATGGAATTATTATCCAGTGATTAAAAGAAATGAGCTTTTATCAGCCCACAAAATCACATGAGTGAATCTTAAATGCATATTTCTAAGTGAAAGAAGTCACAGTGAAAAGACTACATTCGCTGTGCACCAATATGACATCCTGGAAAAGGGAAAAATATAGTGATGACTAAAAGACCAGTAATTATCAGTGTTTTCTGTGGCAAGGGGTGTTGAATAGGTAAGGCACAGGGATTTTTTTTTTTCATGTGGCAAAATATATAAGATGAACCTAGGTCATCCTGTAGTGCTAGAAAGAGGACATCATAAAACAAAACAAAAATTAAAAAATAAGCAAACCAAAGCAACCACATATTGGTAGGCGGGTATGTCACAGGAACACAAGAACCAATTTTAGAAAATTTCCCAGTGGTCAAAGCTGGAACAATTTCAGTAACAAAATAAAGAAGTATTGGATTATAACCCAAAGTATAAAATAAATATCTGTGAGTCCATACTGATTCAAGTAAATGGTGGAATAAATAAACAGATGGAAGAATCAAGACAAATCTCATTTGCAGAAGAATTCCAAATAATTTATGTAGGTGCCCTGCCCTCAAAGAGAGGGGCGTGACTCTCCATCCCTGCAGTATGGGCTGCAGATAGTGACTTTCTTCCAGGGAGTACCAGATGGAAGGGGGCAGACGGGAACAGTGGTGAAGCCTGACGGTAACCACCTGAGCCAGGTGATCAAGGTCGATATTAACAGGGATAAATCTTGTCAATACTGTGTACTTTATGTATGTGATGAAAATGACACTCAGCCTCTCTGACTTTCCTCCTCAAACCCCACAACCTCAGTGCAATCATGAGAAAAACGGCAGACAAATCCCAATTCAGAGACATTCTGGAAAGTACCTGACCCGCTCTTCTCAAAACTGTCAAGGCCAAAAACAAAGAATCCTTGAGAAATGTCACAGCCAAGAGGAGCCTAAGGAGACATGGCAAGTCGATGCAACGTGAGAGCTGAGATGGGAGCCTGGAAACACGAAAGAGACGCTGGATGGAAGGCATGAGTGAGGGAAGTCGCTCAGTCGTGCCCGGCTCTTCGAGACCCCGTGGACTGCAGCCCACCAGGCTCCTCTGTCCGTGGGATTCTCCAGGCAATAGTATTGAAGTGGATTGCCATTTCCTTCTCCAGGGAATGAACTGAACAAGTACAGTAATGCAGACTAGAGAACAAAGGTATATTTCAGGTCCCTGAAATGTGACAGGGACAATCAGAAACAGCATTAGAAAGCAGAGCTCATGCTCAACATTGGCAGGCAGAGGAACAGGACAAAAATAAAAGTGAAGCTGCCACAGAAAAGCCAGCTTTCTACTAAGTTAGGTATCGTGGGAGTCTGTTAAGTCACATATTAGCAGTCTCACCAATAAGGTGACCACATCTGCGATCAGAATTTTCAACAATAAAATTATTTACATATGTGTAATATAGTACAAATATTTTTCTAACCTTTAATGTCCCAAGCATGTTCATTCACATCTGACTGACTGATAGTATGTAATATTCTTTTGCAATAGGTCAGTCAGGACATCTGTGTTGAAACATGGTTTTCGGTTAATAATGATGTATCATATTATTTCATTAATTATAAAAAATGTACAATACTAATGTAAGATGGTCATAATAGGGGAAATTGAGTGTGAGGTATATGAGAAATCTACACTATCATCACAATTTTTTTTTAAACCTAAAACTGTTGTAAAATAAAACTTTATTTTAAAATGTTCAGATGTGACTGTAGATGTTCAGATGTGGTAGAAATTGTATCCCTTGCCACTGTTTAATTTATAGTAAAAGCCTAGATGTCAATTAAAAATATGTAGGGACTTCTATGTGGTCCAGTGGTTAAGATTCCGAGCTTCTGATGCAAGGGGTGCAGGTTCGACTCCTGGCAGAGGAACTAAGATCCCACATGCTATGAGGCGCAGCCAAAAAGTAAATAAATGAATTTTAAAAATATATAAAGGGGGTAGATGGCCTTTCAAAGTAATGTTGCAGGATATATTGGCAGAAACCAGCAGATCACCACTTAATGGCACCTTTATAAGACTCTGAACTCTCAGCAATGTCCACTGGACTCAGGCTTTTGCCACACAGAAGTATGTTCACATCCAGTTATATGGGCTGGTTTCTGACAAAGAAAAGGCCTCATGGATCTGCCCTTGAATTATGTTTGGAAGAGCTCGGAAAACCAGAAAAAAGTACTGATCTTTCCTATGAAACTGCTAGTGATAAACCTTTCAAAGAACAAACTCCCTTAGCTTTGGACCTATTGAAATGAAAGCCCTTTATACTTCTTCTGAACCTCATGATTCCTACAGCACTGAGAAAACCCACAAGTATGACTCCTCAATTCTCCCTGTGGCCAGTCTCAAAAAGCCAGTTAATATGTTAATACAGCCGAGATGTGGAAACGACCCAAGTGTCCACTGATGGATGAATGGGCAAAGAAAATATAAGATATATCTGTATCTAATACCCATACAACAGAATATTACTCAGCCATGAAAAAGAAGAAAAGCTGCCATTCGTGACAATGTAGATGGATCCTGAGGGCATTACGCTAAGTGAGATAAATCATACAGAGAAAGACGAACACTCTACTGATTTTCAGTCTTTTTTCCTAATACTTTAAGACTATAAACGTCCTCTAAGCCCTGCTTTGGCTGCATCTGACAAGTCTTGATATACCTTGTCTTCATTATTTTCTTCAAAATATTTTCTAATTTGTTTTTATTTCTTCTTTGACACATAGGCTATTCAGAAGTGATTTGTTACATTTTCAAAAGTTGTGGGCTTTTTCGTTTTCATTATTGATTTCCGGCTAATTCCATGGTCAGAGGACTTATTTTGAATGTTTTCAAATCCTTGAATCAATTCTCTTTTGAGCTCTTCAGTTTTCCAGTGAACAAATAGATCTTTCCATGTAGTTAACTAAATTTTAAGTACAATTTAGAAAACTCTGGAATCTGATGTCTTAATTCTCTTGAATGTTTCAATAGTATTTATAAACTTGAATTTGAACTTAAAATCAAAAGTCTAAGCTGACTTGTATTTTAAATTGGAATCACAAAGTGACTCTGTCCATCAGTGTAAAACGGTGCTATCTGAAGCTACCAACACATATGCCTAAAAGATTCATCTCCTCCCTGAATGGCCGTATCCGGTAGCTGTTTTGCAGTTGCTAAGCAGCTGCGTGGGACTGGGGCCGCCCTGCTAACCGCGCCAGCCCGGGGCTGGCGCCATCGCGCACGTTCCTGCCGGACGGCTCGGCCGCTCCTGGAGGGCGCCCTCGCGCCTCCGGCTTGGCTGCTCCGGGGCCCTGGGCCTGGTCATCGGGGGACAGTCCTGCGCTGACTTATGCAACATCACCCGCGCAAGGGAGGCACAGCGGGGACTCCCTAGAAAGCGGTGGAGGGAGAGAAGAACATTCGGAGGCAAACTCCTGCTCAGCGCTCAAGGCCCCATGCCAGCCTCACCCGCTGTGTGGCCGGGCGCCCTAACTGCGCTAGGGGGTGAGGCCTGCTCGCTTCTGGGCTCACTCCCGCAGCGGCGCTGTCGGCCCTTCCCGCGTCCTGGTGATCGGCGCGTTTCCAGCTCTGCCTCCCACTCTGGGTCACGCGGCCCCCGAAGCCCGCGCTGTTTGCCTGCCTTGCGTCCTCCGGGGCTGGCCCGGCCTGGTGCGTGGCGGGTCTGTGCACGCTGACGAATGAGCGGGGACTTTCTCCCAGAGGCAGAGCTCGGAAGTCCCCTCTCCACTCAGTGGCTACCTCTTATGCTCCTTGGCAAGTCACACACCCTTCTCGGGCCTCAGTTTCCTCTTCCTTGTCAATTTCAAGGAGAAAGGTGACTTGGGTAAGCCTGCGCATTGCTGGTTAGACGTAAATAAGCGTTATATGAACACAGGGTGCTTTGGCCGAGAAAGCTCAGGAACCATTTGATCAAAGATGACAAACGGGGGGCTTCCTCGGTTTCTCAGTGGTAAAGAATCTGCCTGGTCCGGGGAGATCGCACCTGCCGCGGACGGACAGCCCTACGCGGCAACCGCTGAGCCCGCGAGCTGCGTGCGATTACTGAGCCCTCTCGCCCTACGGCCGGGACTCTGCAACACGAGCAGCCACCGCAGCGAGAAGCCCGCACGTCACAGCTACAGACCAGCCCGAGCCTGCCGGAACCGGAGACAAGCCCGCGCGGCATCAGAGACCCAGCACAACCAAAAATAATAAAGGGAACTATGGACATGTAAACACGACAAATGGGGGTTTCCTTACTGTAGAAATTCACGGAAACTTTAAAATGCTGAAGCTCATTGTGGAACTCCCAGGAGACAGTAGAATGCAGTGTCTCAGGCTTCTTTGATGGACCATGTAACTCTGTGTGTGTGTGTGTGTGTGTGTGTGTGTGTGTGTGTACTCACGTGCAGATATACAGAGAGCCGTCTTAAAGAACTAATGTTCTGTGAATTATTCCTTGGGAGATGATTGATTAGCTGTCTCTAACGTATTTTGGGGGCTCCAAAATCACTGCAGATGGTGATTGCAGCCATGAAATTAAAAGACGCTTACTCCTTGGAAGGAAAGTTATGACCAACCCAGACAGCATATTCAAAAGCAGAGAAATTACTTTGCCAACAAAGGTCCATCTGGTCAAGGCTATGGTTTTTCCAGTGGTCATGTATGGATGTGAGAGTTGGACTGTGATGAAGGCTGAGCGCTGAAGAATTGATGCTTTTGAACTGCGGTGTTAGAGAAGACTCTTGAGAGTCCCTTGGACTGCAAGGAGATCCAACCAGTCCATTCTAAAGGAGATCGGTCCTGGGTGTTCTTTGGAAGGACTGAGGAGATTGGTCCTGGGTGTTCTTTGGAAGGACTGATGCTAAAGCTGAAACTCCAGTACTTTGGCCACCTCATGCGAAGAGTTGACTCATTGGAAAAGACTGTGGTGCTGGGAGGGATTGGGGGCAGGAGGAGAAGGGGACGACAGAGGATGAGATGGCTGGATGGCATCATCAACTTGATGGACGTGAGTTTGAGTGAACTCCGGGAGATGGTGATGGACAGGGAGGCCTGGCGTGCTGCAGTTCATGGGGTCGCAAAGAGTTGGACACGACTGAGCGACTGAACTGAACTGAAGGGGTCTTCCAGTTTGGTGTTTTTATGTCTCGTGAACGTGCATCCTACCATTGCTGGTGCCTAACTTGACTAGTGGTGTGGCTGTAAACTCATCAGTCACACACTTAACCTTCCACTCCCTCCACCCCTGCTTCCTCCTCTCCCCTTGCACCCTGCATCCCACCCAAGAGAAGCCACTGAGCAACTCAGCGTGAGGTGCCTGTCTGGAGGGAAGGGTCTGGACTGCAAGTGCTCAACTTCAGACCTCAGAGAGTGAAGTCATGTCAACGCTGACTGAAAGGAGCAGCTGCTTTGAAAATTGAAGCATAAGACACAATGATTTTATTTTCATTTACATTGATTTTCTCAGTTCTGTCATGTTTCTTGATACCATGGATATAATTGTTTAATATATCTAATCCGAGCCATAACTTAATCTACCAGGCTTTCGTGCCTAGGAATTCTTAAAGCAGCAACAGGTTTTTAATGTTATATTAGTAAGAAAGCAATAATGAAATATGATACACAGTTCCAATTCCATATATTATTAATGAAGACCTTTTGTGCTTTCATGGACCTGATCCTTTACACTATGGTTGCCAAATAGATGAGAAAATGTTTTTGCTTTCTCAGCAAAAAGCCCCCAAATTAGGCTACATGAGTAGAAAATATTTGCAGCAGGTAATCAAAATGGCCATGAGGCATTGGGAGACAGAAAGCAATGAGTTTATTCTAATCTGAGGTGCCAGGAATAGCAACAATTTTGTTGCTCAAGAGTGAAACAGTTTATCAGCCGCCTTTGAAAGACAAGAGGGAAAGCACAGCGTTCCAGCAAAGCTTAGTCCTGTGATAAGCTGCCCCGGGACTGGAACTTACTCCCCCGACGGCAAAACCAGGGTTTGGTGTAGGCCTGCCTCCGGCTGGCACTGCTCTCAGCGCTTCACACACGCTGCCAGTTGATCCTCACGGCAACTGTAAGACCCAGGCGGTATCCTCGTTGTCGGGACAGGAATAAGCACAGAGAAGCGAAGGCCTGTGGCAGACCCGGGGCTTGAACCTGCACAGGCCGACTCCTGAGTCCGTCCTGGTAACCGCAACACTGAGAATGGGGCCCCCTGGCCCTTCAGGCCTGAGGTCAGGGCCAGGCCTCGGGCCTACCCAGCAGAGCCTCACGTGTTTCCAGCGACGGACTCCTTTGCCTGCATGTCTGAGGTCCCTTCAGGCCTCACGGTGACCCTGCAGGCAGACTCTGATGTGGGTATGAGTGTAGCCAGCCAGACAGGTCTCCCCAGCACACCAAGGCTTTCCACTGCAGGGCACCAGCCACACGCTCACTGAAACGTCCACTTGGTTCCTTGTGGGAGCCAGTATCACCAGAAGGTTGGTGACTTGGAAGCATTGACACTTATGGTTTCCCAGTGGTCACGTGTGGATGTGAGAGCTGGACTATAAAGAAAGCTGAGCGCCGAAGAACTGATGCTTTCAAACTGTGCTGTTGGAGAAGACTCTTGAGAGTCCCTTGGACTGCAAGGAGATCCAACCAGTCCATCCTAAAGGGAATCAGTCCTCAATATTCATTGGAAGGACTGATGCTGAAGCTGAAGCTCCAATACTTTGGCCACCTGATGTGAAGAACTGACTCATTGGAAAAGACCCTGATGCTGGGAAAGACTGAAGGTAGGAGGAGAAGGGGACGACAGAGGGTGAGGTGGTTGGATGGCATCACTGACTTGATGAGCATGAGTTTGAGTGAACTCCGGGAGTTGGTGATGGACAGGGAGGCCTGGCG
>SJYQ01007987.1:189938-214185 GCA_006410935.1 Redunca redunca
TTCTAACTGTTGCTTCCTGACCTGCATACAGATTTCTCAAGAGGCAGGTCAGGTGGTCTGGTATTCCCATCTCTTTCAGAATTTTCCACAGTTTATTGTGATCCACACAGTCAAAGGCTCTGGCATAGTCAATAAAGCAGAAGTAGATGTTTTTCTGGAACTCTCTTGCTTTTCCCATGATCCAGCAGATGTTGGCAATTTGATCTCTGGTTCCTCTGCCTTTTCTAAATCCAGCTTGAACATCAGGAATTTCACGGTTCACATACTGCTGAAGCCTGGCTTGGAGAATTTAGAGCATTACTTAACTCAATGCATGGGAGATGAGTGCAATTGTGCAGTAGTTTGAGCATTCTTTGGCATTGCCTTTCTTTGGGATTGGAATGAAAACTGACCTTTTCCAGTCCTGTGGCCACTGCTGAGTTTTCCAAATTTGTTGGCATATTGAGTGCAACACTTTCACAGCATCATCTTTCAGGATTTGAAACAGCTCAACTGGAATTCCATCACCTCCACTAGCTTTGTTCATAGCGATGCTTTCCAAGGCCCACTTGACTTCACATTCCAGGATGTCTGGCTCTAGATTAGTGATCACACCTTCATGATTATCTCAGTCGTGAAGATCTGTTTTGTACAGTTATTCTGTGTATTCTTGCCACCTCTCCTTAATGTCTTCTGTTTCTGTTAGGTCCATACCATTTCTGTCCTTTATCGAGCCCATCTTTGCATGAAATGTTCCCTTGGTATCTCTAATTTTCTTGAAGAGATCTCTAGTCTTTCCCGTTCTGTTGTTTGCCTCTATTTCTTTGCATTGATCACTGAGGAAGGCTTTCTTATCTCTTCTTGCTTTTCTCTGGAACTCTGCATTCAGATGCTTATATCTTTCCTTTTCTCCTTTGCTTTTCACCTCTCTTCTTTTCACAGCTATTTGTAAGGCCTTCCCAGGCCGCCATTTTGCTTTTTTGCATTTCTTTTCCATGGGGATGGTCTTGATCTCTGTCTCCTGTACAATGTCACGAACCTCCATCCATTGTTCATCAGGCACTCTATTTATCAGATCTAGGCCCTTAAATCTATGTCTCACTTCCACTGAATAATCATAAGGGATTTGATTTAGGTCATACCTGAATGGTCTAACGGTTTTCCCTACTTTCTTCAATTTGATGGAAATGGCAACCCACTCCAGTATTCTTGCCTGGAGAATCCCATGGACAGAGGAGCCTGGTGGGCTACAGTCCATAAGGTCGTACAGAGTCGGACATAACTGAGCAACTTCACTTCATATATATATGGACTGGGCTTCCCAGGTAGTGCTAGTGGTAAAGAACCCCCCTGCCAATACAGGAGACATAAGATATACGGGTTCGATCCCTGGGTTGGGAAGACCCCCTGGAGGAGGGCATGGCGACCCACTCCAGTATTCTTGCCTGGAAAATCCCATGGACAGAGGAGCCTGGTAGGCTACAGTCCATAGGGTCGTACAGAGTTGGACATGACCAAAGTGACTTAGCATACATTACATATATATGGATATAGACTGAAGCTGTGACAAATCTATCTAGGGAAACTAATCCTGTGTCTAAGAAGACTGACGAATCACAGTCAGGCTAAACCAGCAGTAGCAGGAGGCCATTTGTGCAGCAGTATTTGTGGACATTTAGCAGTGTATTTAAATTGATATAACCGTGCTGGAGATGGATTCAGATGCAATGCTGCTGCTGCTGCTGAGTCGCTTCAGTCGTGTCCAACTCTGTGCGACCCCGTGGACGGCAGCCCACCCGGCTCCCCCGTCCCTGGGACTCTCTTAATAAAACTGGTTACATGTACTAGCTCATTTAATTGTCTTGACAACCTGGTAAGGCAGGTGTTATGATTAAACAGTGTCTTTCAGAGGCTTAAACGTTTATGTGTGCTCTTTGACGCAACTATGTACCGTCTCACCCATGTTTCCTGATTTCCTCCACCTCCCCGACCCTGGTAACCACCGTTCTATTCCCTGTTTCTTGACTTCTCTGAGATTCCACATACAAATGAGATTGTGCAGTAATTTTCTTTTCAGATCTGTATTATTTCACTTAGCAAAGTGTCTTCCAGGTACATCCATGTTGTTGCAAATGGCAAGTTCTCATTTTTTCAGGCTGGATGATATTCCATTGACTTTATATACTACAATTTCTATACTCATTTATCTGTCGATGGGCATTTGGATTGCTTCCATATTTTGGTCATTGTGAATAATGCTACAGTGAACATGAGTGCACAGACCTCTCCTTGAGGTCACAGTGATTTCAGGGTCTAAGTTGAATGATCTACCCGTGGTCGTGTTTGTCTAGAGGAGGGATTGCTGCTCACACAGTAGTCCTGTTTTTAATTTTTGAGGAACCATCATGCTGTTTTCCATAGTGAAAGTGTTAATTGCTCAGTCGTGTCCGACTCTTTGCAACTCCATGGTCCGTAGCCTGCCAGGCTCCTCTGTCCACGGAATTCTCCAGGCAAGGAAACTGAAGTGGGCTGCCATTTCCTTCTCCATTTTCCATAGTGACTGCACCAACTTCATGCCCATCACCCGGGCAGGAGGGTTTCCTTTTCTCTGCATCAGGACCACTTACCTTTTCTCTTTTTCCTTTTAGCTCTCCTAACAGGTGTGAGGCGATAGCTCATTGTGGTTTTGGTTTACATTTCCCTGATGATTAGGGTTGAGAATATTTTCACAAACCAGGTGACCATTTTCATGTCTTCTTTAGAAAAATGTCTGTTCCTATCCTTAGCCCATTTTTTTTTTTTAAGATGGGTTGCTTCTTTTACTATTGAGTGGTCTTGGTAGTTTAAGAAACTGTGGATACTAGAAAAACTTAAACCTTCACATGTGGTTCACATCTGTCTTAGGCTTTGCGGGCCACACAGTCCCGGGGACAAGTCCTCAGCTGCCCTGGTAAGGCCAAAGCAGGCGGAGACAGCACGCGAACAGGCGGACACCACCGCGTTCCAGCAAAAGGTCATTCACAAGAACAGGCAGATGCTCAGCAAGTGCTGTGACCTGCTAAAGCCTGGGCCAGCCCAGCGTCCCTTAAGCTCGGCCCTCTTGCTTGCTGAGGCTGGACGGCTGGCTGTTGTGGGGCTGTCCTGGGCGGTGTGGGGGGTCCAGCAGCGTCCCTGGCCGCTGTCTTGAGATGCTGCAGCACCCCCTGCTCCCGTCCTGATGACTAGAACATCTCCACTCTTACTGTTGAGTCCGGTTCTTTTGTGACCCCACGGACTGTAGCCTGCCAGTCTCCTCTGCCCATGAATGCTGGAGTGGGTGATCCCCTCCTTCTCCAGGGGATCTCCCTGACCCAGAGATTGAGCCCACATCTCCTGCATTGGCAGGCAGGTTCTTTACCACAGAGCCACCAAGGAAACCCAGAATATCCCCAGAAGGTGCCAAATGTCCCCTGAAAGAGGGACAAAAATCGGCCTGATAGAGAACCATCAGTCTCTCCTGTATGACTTTATCTTCACGGAGACAAGATTGTGTGCACGCCCAGGTGCTTTAGGGAATGCACGCCGAAGGCTGCGGGGTCACATCCCCCACTTCTTTGCTTTCCTGTGTTTTCTAGACTAATCATATGTCATTTATTTCATATGTAAAAGGAACCCACAATCATCTAGAAGAAAAAAGCAAAAATGACAAAGAGAAAATAAGATGACAGAAAGAAACCGACGGGCAGGAAGAAAGGGCGGGTAGGAGCGGAGTGCAGCCTCGTCCCCAGAAGACAGGTTCTCCCCAGTCAGCCTTCGTGTTCCACCGGAGACAGACATCACGCTGGGGATGCAAGGGGCTGATAGGTCAGCCTCTGCGTCGATGACTCGGAAAGACGAATCTGCCAGGTAGAGTAGGCAGGCATCTGCGTGGGGCAGCGGAAGTGTTCACCAAAAAGAAACAGACTGGATTTTGATTCCCACATGACATCTCTTCGGGTTTAAGGCCTATGGGGACCTGCAGAGCTGGAAACTTTAAGGGGAAGTAGAACATCACTTGAGAATAAAACAGAAAGCTGACTCCATACAGCTGCTGCTCACAAAGGGCCAAGCAGTATCATTTTAGCAACCGAAACAGTGCCAGTTCACTGACCCCGGGGAGCCTAGCACGGCACTCTGTGATGGTCCCGGGGGGTGTGGGGAAGGGGAGGAAGGCTCAAGAGGGAAGTGATACATGTGTGATTACGGCTGATTTTTGCTGAGACGTGTCAGAGAGCAACACTGCATTGCAAAGCGATTTTGCTCCAATTAAAAAATAAATTCAAAAAAAGAAAATATTAGAAAAAAATAAATAAAGTTCAATAATCACAGGTCACATTTGCTCTGTGCTCACCACACGCTGGGCAGGGTGCCATTGGGGCTTCATTGTTGTCTCCCTGGATTTTCCATAAAAGTTTTCCAAGCTCTGCTCAGTAGGTGCTGTTCTTATGACAGTTTTACAGATGTGGAGACTGAGGGTTAGAGTTAGTAACTCCCTGGTCCAGGTCACCCAGCTGGTAAAAGCAGGGGGCAGAGACTGTGATGTGCGGTCTCTGACTCAAGAGCTCCCGCCCCTTCTCAAAGCTGGTTATCTAAGCTACACGGCTGCACATTTCCCCTTGGGACTCAAGTTCTCATTCTGAATGAAAAAATATATATATATGTTCCCTGAGAATTTCGTTTTTAACACATCTGTCTTTGTGAGGGGGAAAAGGTTTTGCCCACCTGTCGTTGGTGGGAAGCTGATGAGCATGTCAAGTTCAAGTACACTTTGAGAGCATCGCGGGCGGTGGGGCAGCGAGGCGGTTGGTCCAGGCAGGAAGTGCTACGGGGCACCGGAAGTCAGTCACTGCAGCGCGTGCGCGTCTCTTCCGGGCAAGGAGGGCCCGGATGGGATCCGACGCGACCTGAGTCCGCAGAGCAGGGCCTGGCCTGGGTCCGGGAAGGTGGCGCGCCCAGCGAAGGGAGAGACCGCCTGCTCTAGCGCGGGCGCTGGCGGCATGGAGACGGGCGTCCTCGTGGGCAGGAGGTCGGACCGCACCCGCCCGGGCTCCCCAGCCCACCCCTCTCCTGTCATGGCCTCTGGTTCAGTCGTAATAGGCAAACAGGTTAGAAATAGAGCGCTCTCCTCCTCAGCCGATTCCCGCCGCCATCCCCTTGTCCTCCGCCCCGCCCTGCAGGCCTGCAGTCGCCTCCTGCACCTCACCGCCCCTTCCTTCTCTGAGGAAGGCGAAGCTTAGTTCTGTATTATTATTCGCGTATGTTGCCTTGTTTATGTATGAGAGAAAAGAAGGACTGTAGATACAGTTCCTCAGAAAACAGACTCAGGACAGAATGTTTCTTGGGAAATGCTTGTGGGAACAGCACCCGTCAGAAAGTGCTAGAAAGATCGGGCGGAAAAAGGAACAGAAGTTCAAGGCAGCTGCAGAAGAGGCCTCTGCCCCGGTGAGCTCTGAAGGTCGACGCCGCTCAGAGACGTCCGCACTGCGGCGAGAGGCAGAATGCCTTAGGCCTTCCGGGCGTCTTGGCGACACGCGGCAGTGACCACTGCAAGTGCCCTGCAGGGCTCTGGCTGACTGTGGTGAGACGGTGCGGTGCCTGAGTGGCTACCTTCAGGGTCTGCTGCTTAATCTCGGAGGCTCAGAACCTGAATTGCTTTTATGTGTCCACAGATAATTAGCATCTCTAATGACAAGGTCAGGCTAACTAAATTCAGACAAGACTAATGAATACACAGCGAACTGATTTGTTTACAATGAGACTGGCCTTTTGCAGGATCAAAATGCTCTTTGTCTCTAACATCCCATTTCCCAGGTTTAAATGGAAGCAGGAAGTAACTGGACTCCAAGAAATCTCTGTAAAGAGACAAATAGACAAATTGAATGCCCTCAGTTTGTCTTCTTACTGAGATGGGATGAGTAGGACGCAGAAATGTTTGTGATGTGGTGAAGACAGAATATGTTTCTTCTTTCAGTAAGAAAAAAGAGAAGTCTAAGGCTTCCCTGATAGCTCAGTTGTGACGAATCTGCCTGCAATGCAGGAGACCCCAGTTCAATTCCTGGGTTGGGAGGATCCCCTGGAGAAGGGAAAGACTCCCCACTCCAGTGCTCCGGCCTGGAGAATCCATGGACTGTATGGTCCATGGGGTTGCAGAGCTGGACATGACTGAGCGGCTTTTTCACTTTCAGGAAAACCTCCAAAAGGTACAAGCGAATTGTGGTCCCAAAGGAGGCAAGCTAAAGAGAACCGTGATTTCGAGTCGTGGGTGGACTGTCGTAAAAGAGCATCGGAAAGAGGCGTGGTGCTGGCGCAGGCCTCGGCTCTCCAGGGACTGACATCTGCCTGCTTGAAGTAATGTAAGTGCAGTGTTTGGTTTTCAACTCAGGATTAACCTACAGACCAAGAAGAGGGGGCTTAGGGTTACAGAGCAGAGTGTGATGCTGGCAGAACAGTGGAAACGCGCAGAGCAAGCTGACAGAAAGCGAAAGAGGGAAGAGGGAGCTGATCTCTTCAACTCACACTGTGCGTGGGTAAGAAATTTTGTGTCGAGTCCATGGACCGAGAAATAGAATTTAAAGTATACTCTTATAAAGGGAACCCAAAGAAGAATTAAAACTAATACAGAGAGCACCAAACTTTGGCAGGGGAAAGAAGTAAAAGCAGAGTAAGTAATGCTCCTCTTCAGTTACTGGTAAGTAATGTACAGCGTGGATCAGTTATGAAAGACGATGCTAGCATATTCCTTACAGTTATGGGATAACCACCAGAAGACCCACAAACAGAAATGACCCAGCACTGGCTCTCGGGTGTGGTTGTGGGTGGAGATGATTTGAGGAGGAAGAATGTGCCTTCTGTAGAATTTTTAAATCTCCTTTCAAATTTTGAAAACTATGTGAAACTTTTAAATTACCAAGTAAAGCTTTATTATTCACCAGAAAGACATCTGGTGGGTATAATTTTGGCTCTTACATTCTGGGAAAGCCCAGTGAAATTCCCTTCACCAGCAATGAGGACCCATCTTTGGTGTTCTGCCAGTTTCAGGACCCGTCTCTACCAAAAAGAGCCGGGTCCACGTAGATGTATTTTAATTGGCTGAACTCCGTTTCTCCTGCTCATCTCTCCAGCGTGACCCAGCAACATGGGTCAATGTGAGAGCCGTCTGACCTCTCCCAGGGGAGCCTGCTTCAGTCCGCTGGGGCTCAAACAGGGCATAACTGGAATGGGGTCCCCAGCTGTGGCCACACGCTAGGCTCTCGGGGAGATTTAAAGGTATAGTCTGGCCCAGGCTCCACATTAGACCAATGAAGTCTATAACCCAGGGTTTATTATTTTAGAAGGATCCCCCAGGTGTTTCTATCATGCAGTGAGATAATCCTCGACCCGGGTTAGCTCGTATTTCCTTCATCATCACAGTCCTGCCCTTTCTTCTTCCCAGCCAGCATCTGAACCTGCGACGACCCCCTTCCCCCAGGACTCTCCCCCTTCTTTCCTTGATCCCCACCCTCCCTGCCTCTTCCTCTCTGCTGCGTGGGCTCAGTCTGCTCCCCGGGGTCCCCTTGCCCTGCTCACGGGACTCTTCTCTCCGTATTGTTTCCAGTCTGTCAAGAATGTTAGCTACCTTTTTGACCCACCATTATCATCACACTTAGGCTGGCTCCCAAATTGTGCCCTCCATCCAAGATCTCTCCCCCGAGATCCAGAACTGGATATCCGACTGCCTACTGGGCCTCTCTAGTTTGACACCTCACAGGTACTTCAAACAAAAACCTGCCCCGTTGAAACTCATCACTTATTACCTCCAGCCCTTTCTCCCATCTTTCTTGTCATGTTCAATGGCACTGATTACCCACCCCCATTTGGTTACACAAACCCAAACTCCCAGGATCCTCCAGACACCTCTGTCTTCCTCCACTGAACACCATCCCGTGCGTTCTGTCCCTCTCCAGCTTCATCTCTGCCGCTTGGTCTCAGGTCAGCCCGTCATTCCCTGGATGTCTGCGCCGATCTCCTAGCCAGCCTTCCTGCCTTAATCACACCCCCTTCCAATGCTTGCTTGGGCCAGAGGGATCCTTCCAAAGCACAAACATGACTGTGTCAATCTCCTGCTTAAGACCCTTCAATCTCTTCCTCATGGCTTTCCAAGTCCAAACTTAGAACGGTGCCCCAGGCACGCAGCAGCTCATTCCTCCCTTCCTCTCCAGTTTCAGCACCTGCCGCTGGCTCCCCAGGCCGCCCCCCACTGCTCGCCCCACCCCTCTGATCCGCCAGCCTGCTTCCCCCCACCTTCCCCCTGCAGTCTCCGGAGGCTGGGATGCCCTTCCCGACCTTCAGCGGTCCCCTCCTCATGCTTTGAGATTAGGCTCAGACCTCATCACCTCTGACTCTTTACTCAGCCGTGTCCGACTATTTGTGACCCCATGAATCGCAGCACGCCAGGCCTCCCTGTCCATCACCAACTTCCAGAGCTCACCCAAACTCATGTCCATTGAGTTGGTGATGCCATCCAGCCATCTCATCCTCTGTCGTCCCCTTCTCCTCCTGTCCCCAATCCCTCCCAGCATTACAGTCTTTTCCAATGAATCAGCTGTTCGCATCAGGTGGCCAAAGTACTGGAGTTTCAGCTTCAGCATCATTCCCTCCAAAGAAATCCCAGGGCTGATCTCCTTAAGAATGGACTGCTTGGATCTCCTTGCAGTCCAAGGGACCCTCAAGAGTCTTCTCCAACACCACAGTTCAAAAGCATCAATTCTTCTCAGCTTTCTTCACAGTCCAACTCTCACATCCATACATGGCCACAGGAAAAACCATAGCCTTGACTAGACGGACCTTTGTTGGCAAAGTAATGTCTCTGCTTTTAAATATGCTATCTAGGGTGGTTCATAACTGTTCTTCCAAGGAGTAAGCGTCTTTTAATTTCATGGCTGCAATCACCATCTGCAGTGATTTTGGAGCCCAAAAAAATAAAGTCTGACACTGTTTCCACTGTTTCCCCATCTATTTACCATGAAGTGATGGGGCCGGATGCCATGATCTTAGCTTTCTGAATGTTGAGCTTGAAGCCAACTTTTTCATTCTCCACTTGCACTTTCATCAAGAGGCTTTTTAGTTCCTCTTCACTTTCTGCCATAAGGGTGGTGTCATCTGCATATCTGAAGTTATTGATATTTCCCCTGGCAATCTTGATTCCAGCTTGCGCTTCTTCCAGTCCAGCGTTTCTCATGATGTACTCTGCATGTAAGTTAAATAAGCAGGGTGAGAATATACAGCCTCGACGTACTCCTTTTCCTATTTGGAAACAGTCTGTTGTTCCATGTCCAGTTCTAACTGTTGCTTCCGGACCTGCATATAGGTTTCTCAAGAGGCAGGTCAGGTGGTCTGGTATTCCCATCCCATCATCTCTTCCTCTTGGCTGCCTATCCTAGGGTCTGGAAAACAGCAGGTGTGTCAAGAAGTGTTTACAGAATGAACAGACACACAGTGCTGTGAATCTTAGAGAGGAAGTAGAATTACTGTGTGATGCAAGTGAAAAAGAGAATTATAACTAATGTCTAAGTCTCCAATACTTTGACTTTAAAGGAGGATTTTCAGTGTACTCTAAAGAGCCCTGAGGTCCCACCAAGCTCCCCTGCCAAAGACCCTCAGTGGGATTCCCATTTTAAACAAGCTTGCTTTATTCTCATTGATTCTACATGTTGGTCTTCTGAGAAAAGTCTAGTTTGAACAAAGTTTTTGTAGCTAGGAAATATCTGAAAACCACTGGTGTCAATTATTCAGATAATTAAGGTAAAATATAAATTTCTATTCAAATTACTCCCTACAAAAGTTCTCATCAGTGTTTCTTTTCTTAAGCAGAATAGGCATGTTTTCTTCTGATTTTACTTAGTGTCCTAATGTCATAGTGTCTTTTTCTCCTTTGGGGCTTTAAAAAGGAATTATTATCTTGAGTGGCTACTCCATGCAGCTAGTCAAAAAAGGGGGGAATTCAGTCAAAAAATCAGCCTCTGCACAAGCACACATTCTCCCGTCTCCAGAGATGATTCTGTAGCTTCAGCACGTCCTTCCAGAGGGAGGGGTCACTGCTCCGGGGGGGCAGGAGACACAGCCACTGGCCGGGGACAGCGGAAAGACAAGCCTTCCAAACGCCGCTGACGGCTGAATCATTGCACTCAGAACGGCCCCGGAGAGACACCTGGCCCCACTATCCAGTGTCTGTCAGCAAGAAGGGCTTGACATCACCTCTTCCAACATCAAAACCCTTTTTTTTGGCAGACAACCTCTAGCATTTGCTTGGCTCATATCCAAATACCCATTTAGGTCAACTTACTTACTTACCTCAGGGCACATTTTCCTCCTAATACACTTTGGAGGAGTTAGCAGGAAATTACACTACTTAAAATGAGACCGTCTGTGGGTGCTTTACTGAGGCTTTTTTTTTAGAGTAAATATTTGCTATTTCAATAGGTGTTGTTGAGACAGTTGACTCTCACAGAGGAAATAATTAGAAAGTCTTACCTATCCCCATCACAGAAATAAATTAAAGATGTACTGAAGATCTAAACATGGCAAAAATGTTCTAGAGCTATTAGAAAAAAATATAAAAAATGCCAGAATTGTGAGAAAATAGATTATGAATTGGGGAGAGGAAAGGTGTTTGTTTTTTTTTAAGGTGACACCAAAAAAGACATAAAGATACATCTGATTACACCTAATTAGAAAACTTCTGTCAAAATAATGCCATAAGCAAGATTAAAAGACAAATGGTAGCCTGGGAAAAGGATTTACAAAAGAGCTAGCAGACAGAGGATTGTTATCTAAGATGAGTGTAATTCCCACAAGTTAGGTAGAAGAAGGCATACAATCTAAAGTGAAAACAGACAAAGGATAAGCACTGAGAATTTATAGAATAAATAAGAAAGGGCAATGTATGAAAAGAGAGTCAATTTCATATATAATGGTTCTTGTTGTTGAGTTGCAAAGTCGTGTCCAACTCCTTTGTGACCCCATGGACTGTAGGCCACCAGGCTCCTCTGTCCATGGGATTCTCCAGGCCAGAATACTGGAGTGGGTAGCCTTTCCCTGCTCCAGGGGATCTTCCCGACCCAGGGATCGAACCCAGGTCTCCCATATTGCAGGCAGATTCTTCACCAGCTGAGCCATGAGGGAAGCCCGCTGCAGCCCATGCGTTCTGTGGAGTAGTTTGCTGGCGGTATTGGTCTAGTTGGGCTGCCGTGGAAAAGTACGGCAGATCAGGTGGCTTAGATGGCAAAAGTCTGTGCTCACGGTTCTGGAGCCTGGGTGTCAGCAGGGTCGGTTTCTCTGAGCCCGTGCTCCTTGGCTCGTGGACGGCTGTGTTCCCTCTGAATTCACGTGGTCTTTCCCTGTGTCTCTGTCCTAATCTCCTCTTCCACGAGGATGCCAGTCATATCGGATCCCCACTTTAACCTAAATTATCTCTTTAGAGATCCTTCACCCAAATAGTCACATTCTGAGGCACTGAGGATTAGGACTTGAACACAGGAATTTGGGGGGCACACAGTCCATCCCATGAAATGGCCTCCACGAGGAATGGGTCAGATATACATCCAACAGTGCAGCGTCAACTCAGAAAACAGCGCTGAGTTGAAGGGGCAAAGGGAGAGCACACACGCAACGCAAAGCGTGCCTATTGCATATGCCACCACTTGCCATCATGGGCATGAAACACACACGCATGCACCCGCACAAGAATCTTTTGTATAAGCATGTCAGTGTTCTGGAAAGATCGACTCAAACGCACTGGAGGTGCCCTCTATGTCAGGTGGTTAAATGTGACTTTAGCTGTAGTGCTTTATTTCTGTGAAAACACTGGAAGCAAACATGATGAGATGTGAGTGGTTTTTAATTCTAAGCAGAGTAATACGGGAGTTTGGTTGTTACAGTCTTCCCTGTGTTTACACATTTCAATTATTCAAGAAGTTGAAAAAAGCAAGAAGGAAGACCAGCTCACCCACTCCTAAAGGGCTTTACCTTTATTTTGAGGTGAAGTCCAAGCGGAAGGGCTTCCCTGGGGGCACAGTGGTAAAGAACCCGCCTGCAGTGCAGGAGACTGCAGGAGATGCCGGGTCAGCCCCTGGGTTGGGCAGATCCCCAGGAGGAGGGCATGGCGCCCCACTGCAGTCTTCTTGCCTGGGAAGTCCCACGGACACAGGAGCCTGGCGGGCTGCGGTCCACAGGGCCACAGAGAGGCGGATACGGAGCAGCATGAACCACCACCGCCGCCACAGAGGAGCCGCATCCCGCCTGCGCCTCCCCCAAGGCCCTCACTCCTCCCGCCGCATCCTGCCACCAGGAGACTACAGGACGCTTTAGGCGTCAGCCCTCTGAACTTCCTTTCGAGTTCTTTCTAAGAAGGTGGTCTATGACCTACCACCTCATGCTATTTCTCCCTTCAGTTCAGTTCAGTTCAGTCGCTCAGTCGTGTCTGACTCTTTGCAACCGCATGAATCCGAACACGCCAGGCCTCCCTGTCCATCACCAACTCCCAGAGTTCACCCAGACTCACGTCCATCGAGTCCGTGATGCCATCCAGCCACCTCATCCTCGGTCGTCCCCTTCTCCTCCTGCCCCCAATCCCTCCCAGCATCAGAGTCTTTTCCAATGAGTCAACTCTTCGCATGAGGTGGCCGAAGTACTGGAGTTTCAGCTTTAGCATCAGTCCTTCCAAAGAAATCCCAGGGCTGATCTCTTTCAGAATGGACTGCTTGGATCTCCTTGCAGCCCAAGGGACTCTCGAGTCTTCTCCAACACCACGGTTCAAAAGCATCAATTCTTCAGTGCTCAGCTTTCTTCACAGTCCAACTCTTGCATTCATACATGACCACTGGAAAAACCATAGCCTTGACTAGATGAATCTTTGTTGACAAAGTAATGTCTCTGCTTTTTAGTATGCTATCTGCTGCTGCTGCTGCTAAGTCACTTCAGTCATGTCTGACTCTGTGCAACCCCCATAGATGGTAGCCCACCAGGCTCCACCGCCCCTGGGATTCTTCAGGCAAGAACACTGGAGTGGGTTGCCATTTCCTTCTCCAATGCATGAAAGTGAAAAGTGAAAGTGAAGGCGCTCAGTCACGTCCGACCCTCAGCAACCCCATGGACTGCAGCCTTCCAGGCTCCTCTGTCCATAGGATTTTCCAGGTTGGTCATAACTTTCCTTCCAAGGAGTAAGCGTCTTTTAATTTCACGGCTGAAATCACCATCTGCAGTCATTTTGGAGCCCCAAAAAATAAAGTCTGACACTGTTTCCACTGTTTCCCCATCTATTTACCATGAAGTGATGGGGCCGGATGCCATGATCTTAGCTTTCTGAATGTTGAGCTTGAAGCCAACTTTTTCATTCTCCACTTGCACTTTCATCAAGAGGCTTTTTAGTTCCTCTTCACTTTCTGCCATAAGGGTGGTGTCATCTGCATATCTGAGGTAATTGATATTTCTCCCAGCAATCTTGATTCTAGCTTCTGCTTCCACTCCAGCGTTTCTCATGATGTACTCTGCATATAAGTTAAATAAGCAGGGTGACAATATACAGCCTTGACGCACTCCTTTTCCTATTTGGAACCAGTCTGTTGTTCCATGGCCAGTTCTAATTGTTGCTTCTTGACCTGCATACAGGTTTCTCAAGAGGCAGGTCAGGTGGTCTGGTGTTCCCATCTCTTTCAGAATTTTCCAGTTTATTGTGATCCACACAGTCAGAGGCTTTGGCATAATCAATAAAGCAGAAACAGATGTTTTTCTGGAACTCTCTTGCTTTTTCCATGATCCAGCGAATGTTGGCAATTTGACCTCTGGTTCCTCTGCCTTTTCTAAAACCAGCTTGAACATCAGGAAGTTCACGGTTCACGTACTGCTGAAGCCTGGCTTGAAGAATTTTGAGCATTACTTAACTCAATGCATGTGAGATGAGTGCAATTGTGCGGTAGTCTGAGCATTCCTTTACATTGCCTTTCTTTGGGATTGGAATGAAAACTGACCTTTTCCAGTCCTGTGGCCACTGCTGAATTTTCCAAATTTGCTGGCATATTGAGTGCAGCACTTTCACAGCATCATCTGCCAGGATTTGAAACAGCTCCACTGGAATTCCATCACCTCCACTACTTTTGTTCGTAGTGATGCTTTCTAAGGCCCACTTGACTTCACATTCCAGGATGTCTGGCTCTAGGTGAGTGATCACACCATTGTGATTATCTGGATCATGAAGCTCTTTTTTGTACAGTTCTTCTGTGTATTCTTGCCACCTCTTCTTAATATCTTCTCCTTCTGTTAGGTCCATAGCATTTCTGTCCTTTATTGAGCCCATCTTTGCATGAAATGTTCCCTTGGTATCTCTAATTTTCTTGAAGAGATCTCTCGTCTTTCCCATTCTGTTGTTTTCCTCTATTTCTTTGCATTGATCACTGAGGAAGGCTTTCTTATCTCTCCTTGCTATTCTTTGAAACTCTACATTCAGATGCTTATATCTTTCCTTTTCTCCTTTGCTTTTCGCTTCTCTTCTTTTCACAGCTATTTGTAAGGCCTCCTCTGACAGCCGTTTTACTTTTTTGCATTTCTTTTCCATGGGGATGGTCTTGATCCCTGTCTCCTGTACAATGTCATGAACTTCCATCCATAGTTCATCAGGCACTCTCGTCTATCAGATCTAGTCCCTTAAATCTATTTCTCACTCCCACTGTATAATCATAAGGGATTTGATTTAGGTCACACCTACNNAGGCTTTCTTATCTCTCCTTGCTATTCTTTGAAACTCTACATTCAGATGCTTATATCTTTCCTTTTCTCCTTTGCTTTTCGCTTCTCTTCTTTTCACAGCTATTTGTAAGGCCTCCTCTGACAGCCGTTTTACTTTTTTGCATTTCTTTTCCATGGGGATGGTCTTGATCCCTGTCTCCTGTACAATGTCATGAACTTCCATCCATAGTTCATCAGGCACTCTCGTCTATCAGATCTAGTCCCTTAAATCTATTTCTCACTCCCACTGTATAATCATAAGGGATTTGATTTAGGTCACACCTACTTTCTTCAATTTAAGTCTGAATTTGGCAATAAGGAGTTCATGATCTGAGCCACAATCAGCTTATGAAAACTAATTCATTTTGGAGATATTTTCCTGAAATGATAAATTCCTTTTAGAATTAAGAGGGGCATAAATAAGTAAGATGAGTATAATATCAAATGCAATAAACTTTTTTTCCACTGGGAGATAACAGACTCATGCCTTTAGAAGGATGAAAGCAACCTTCACAGAACTCCTACCCTGGCCCAGGCACTCCGCTAGAAGCCTTAAATAATTGTCACTTGAGTTTTGATTTTCATAACCTTGTGGAGCAGGTTATAAAGAATAATAAGTTTGGACTGTGGTGTTGGAGAAGACTCTTGAGAGTCCCTTGAATTGCAAGGAGATCCAACCAATCAATCCTAAAGGAAATCAGTCCTGAATATTCATTGGAAGGACTGATGCTGAAGCTGAAACTCCGATACTTTTGCCACCTGATGTGAAGAGCTGACTCATTGGAAAAGACCCTGATGCTGGGAAAGATTGAAGGCTGGAGGAGAAGGGGACAACAGAGGATGAGATGGTTGGGTGGTCCACCACCGACTCAGTGGACTCAGTGGACATGAGTGTGAGCAAACTCCAGCAGAGAGTGAAGGACATGGAGGCTTGGTGAGCTGCAGTCCATGGTTGCAAAGAGTCGGACACAAGTTAATGACTGAACAACGACAACAACCAGTTTCAGTGACTTGTCCAAAGTCACAGAGTGAGTGAACCAGATTAACTTCAAACCGTAAAAAAATATTTTGATGAAAATATTTGGGAAGCCAGAGTATTTTATGACTGTACAGGGAACGGAAGAGGGAAAAGAGACATGTTTGTGTGAATTTGTTGAAAATCTACTTCCAGAGCAACAGATTTAGATTTTTCATCCCAGTTTCAAAATGAGGAGACTAAAACTCAGAAATAAAATGTTTGCTCTTGTTGTTCAAGATGACAGAAAACAACACTCTAGGTGGTAGGTCTATTGCTAGAATGAGAGAAGAGTTTCAAGGGAAGACTCCTCCATGAAAAATACATTGTGTGCTTGTATACACTGTATTCTTTTGTCCCCTTGTATTTGTTTAAAAGTTTATCGGTGGTCCTGGTTGCGGCATGCAGGACCTTTAGCTGCAGCATGGGAACACTTACTTGAGGCATGTGGGTTTTGGTTCCCTGACCAAGGGTTGAACCCAGACCCCCTGCATTGGGAGTGTGGAGTCTTAGCCACTGGACCACCAGGCAAGTCCTCAACCCATTGTACTAGTCAGCTCAGACTGCCTTTAAAAACGTACCAGAGTCTGCAGGGACATAGACGTCAGAAATGTATTTTACAGAAGTGTATCTTCTCACGAGTCTAGAGACGAGAGGTCTGAAGTCAGGTGTCGGCAGGGCTGGTTTCCTCTGAGGCCTCTCGCCTCGGCTTGCAGACGGCCCCCTTCTCCCCAAGTCTTCACATGGTCACCCGCCATGTGTGCTGTGTCCACATTTTCTCCTCTTACAAGGATTCCAGTTATATGCTGGATTATGGCTCACCCTAGTGACCTCCTGTTAGTTTAGTTACCTCTTTAAAGACCCTGTTGTCAGATGCAGCAATGTTCTGAGGTTCAGTTCCTTTGGTTCAGTTCAGTCGCTCAGTCGTGTCCGACACTTTGCGACCCCACCGACTGCAGCACACCAGGCCTCCCTGTCCATCACCAACTCCCAGAGTTTGCTCAAACTCATGTCCATTGAGTTGGTGATGCCACCCAACCATCTCATCCTCTGTCGTCCCCTTCTCCTCCTGCCCTCAATCTTTCCCAGCATCAGGGTCTTTTCCAATGAGTCAGCTCTTCACATCAGGTGGCCAAAATATTGGAGTTTCAGCTTCAGCATCAGTCCTTCCAATGAACACCCAGGACTGGTCTCTTTTAGGATGGACTGGTTGGACCTCCTTGCAGCCCAAGGGACTCTCAAGAGTCTTCTCCAACACCACAGCTCAAAAGCATCAATTCTTTGGTGCTCAGCTTTCTTTATAGTCCAACTTTCACATCCACACATGACTACTGGAAAAACCATAGCCTTGACCAGACAGACCTTTGTTGGCAAAGCAATGTCTCTGCTTTTAATATGCTGTCCAGGTTGGTTATAACTTTCCTTCCAAGAAGTAAGCGTCTTTTAATTTCATGGCTGCAATCACCATCTGCAGTGATTTTGGAGCACCCCCCGCCCCCGCAAATAAAATCTTTCACTGTTTCCATTGTTTCCCCATCTATCTGCCATGAAGTGATGGGACCAGATGCCATGATCTTAGTTTTCTGAATGTTGAGCTTTAAGCCAACTTTTTCACTCTCCTCTTTCACTTTCATCAAGAGGCTCTTTAGTTCTTCACTTTCTGCCATAAGGGTGGTGTCATCTGCATATCTGAGGTTATTGCTATTTCTTCCGGCAATCTTGATTCCAGTTTGTACTTCATCCAGCCCAGCATTTCTCATGATGTACTCTGCATATAAGTTAAATAAGCAGGGAGACAATATACAGCCTTGACGTACTCCTTTTCCTATTTGGAACCAGCCTGTTGTTCCATGTCCAGTTCTAACTGTTGCTTCCTGACCTGCATACAGATTTCTCAAGAGGTACTAGGAGTTAGAACTTCCACATATGAATTTAAGGAGACCCTATTTAGCCCTACCTGGTGCCTCAGGTGGTAAAGAATCTGCCTGCAATGCAGGAGACCCATGTTCAATCCCTGGGTCAGGAAGGTTCCCTGGAGAAGGAATGGCTACCCACTCCAGTATTTCCTGGAAAGTTCCATGGGCAGAGGAGCCTGGTGGGCTACAGCCCATGGGGTCGCAGAGAGTCGGGCACCACTGAGTGACTGACACACACACTATTGAATCCGTAACTCCTGTCGCTCAGGGTGAGGGCGCCTCCGTGCCCATGCTACTGAGGAACAAGCGGTTTGGACATTTCTATCGTCTGGAGAGCTGGTAGTCTAAAAAAAAAAAGTTAAAAAGAGAGAGGAAGAGAGGCTTAAGTCATAGATCTTTGGAGGGATGATTAGGGCAAACGCTGCCCTCTTCGTAATGAATAATTCCTTCTGAGCCGGTCTTCTTATGGACTTGACTCATGTTGCATTTACTTCAGTTATGCCGCTGTTACAATGATCAGACCCAGTTAGAAAAAGAGAAGCTATCTCTTCACTGCATGAATGAAATCACTGCAGAACCAGATAAAGCAACATGTTTCCAGCCCAAATGTAACACCAGTATTGAAAAGGACAAGCATAAATCAGCTCGAATAGGTCATTCTCTTTGTTATTATTTACCAAAATGATCTCTCTGGGGAGAAAGAATGGTTTACCTTAAACTAAACGAAGTAACATTTCCTTGAAATGTTAAGTCTTACAAGAAAGCTCCCCTGCTTTAACAATCACATGATTCAGTGACTCTCTGCAAGAAAAGGAGTCTTCCTCACAAGTGGCCGGTATTTGTCTTCAGATCATTCAAGAGGAAATAAAATCTTGCCCACCCACCCCTCCAGCTTATTTTTTAAAACCTCCATTTCAGAAGCACCAGGTAGCTTGGGACACTGTTTTCCTCATTTTTATTGACTTTCTCTCTTGGCGCACACTGAGTCTCACAGCTTTAATTATCACTTATATACAGATGATATTCAAATTTGCACTTCATTTCCAGCCCTTTCAGATGATGTCACCCTTCGCCTCGCCCCAGATTTGGCTCATGTCTTGTCTTGGATGAGCCTCAGTTTTGTCTGATTGAATATGGATGAGATGGAGGCTTTGCAGTTTAGTTGTAAATAAACTCTAAATGCACTGGAGTTAATTTACCTCATCGATATCCTGCCCCTCCAGTTAAGGGCAAGAGTGTTCTGTGACTGACTCTGAATTATCTCCCTTCATTCATCAGAGATGACGCAGCCAAGGGGTTAGTCTCCACAGAAGACCCCAAGATAGGTGACAGTTTCCATCACTCCTCCTTTTGGCCAGAATTCTGGTTACCACACAGTTGAAACTCTGCTGTGGTCTTCGGAAAGGCTTCCAGCCAGCCCCGGTTTGGGTCTGCTTGGAGTCTGGCCGTCCTCTGGCCTTGCTCTGTGTACACAGTCCCAGGACGAGTTTTCCCTTCAGGCAGCCGTGCTAGCTTCTTGTGCACTGAATAAAACATAATTTGCCAAGATCCTGGCCAGAGTCTCTGCCTTCACATAAACTGGCTTTTGAAATTATTTAAAATTATAATCTCCCCTTTTCAAAAGTTGCTTGCTATTTGGTTTCATCAGGTGGTTGGAGAGATAACCTGCACAGCACCTTGATACTCAGCAGAGCGTGCTATCTGAAACAAAAATGTGTGCTTGAAAACACTAAGAGTATTTCATCCTAAGTATGAGCCTATGAGAGCCTGACGCATAATGAGCAACACTCACTCAATATGTCCTTGTTGGAATCAAGACTGAGTAAATGAATTTGTAATCCTTTGACCCATTTGTGAGTCTTGCTTCTGTGGTTATCTGTAACATTTTTATCTACCTCTTAGGTTATTATGTAACTGTGCTGTGTAATTATTATTTCAACCCGAACATATTGTAACTCTCCATTAACATAACTGAAGGGTATAAAATAGAATGTTTGAGTTGTCAATTAGCTGATGTGTCTTTGTTGCTTTTCTTCATTATTTTAGTGTAGCGAACAGTTCAGTCAGCACATTTTAATTAAAAACAAGCATATGTGGGTCCACTAAGAACTCTAGTGTCTGGTAGTGCAGTTAGACAAAGATGGCAAATATTTCTAGCAGTGACCATATGATATCTTCTATTCATCTCAGCAATAGTCCTCCAAATCTAATTATTGGGAGGCTGGCAGCTGCACTCGGGTAGGCTCTTCTTTCTTTTCCTGGAGATGTGTTTTTCTCAGCCTGTGTGTGGTAGAGGATCAGCTGCTGCTGGAGTTCTTCCCAAGGCTGAGGTCCGAGCACCTCCAGGACCTCCCCGAGTTGCTTCCATCACAACATGACCCATTTGTTCCTGCCCATGTGCCATCTGGCCTGAAGATGCTCCAAGGAAATACACGGTCTCTGACAAGCTCTTTTTCTCTCCTTATACAAATACGTTAGGTATTTTATTTTGCAACCTGAAGATATCAGGATGGAGCAGGTGCCACGAAGGAAGCCTTCTTGATGGGTGTGGCAGTATCTGCCTGAAGTCACCAGGTCCTGGGGGCTGGTCTTCAGCTTTGCAGACTCAGAAGCATGATTCCATCAGCTTGGTTTCTTACTAACTGAGGATGTGCAGGAGGGTGTATTCATTTTAAAAGAGGGTTTTAACAATTAAAAATATTCTCTCTTGGAACTTCCCTGGTGGTAAAGATGCTGCGCTCCCAAAGCAGGAAGTGCAGGTTCAGCCCCTGGTCGGGAGCTAAGATACTGCATTCTATATGGTGCAGCCCCCAAAAATACTTTTTAAAATTCACTCACACCAAGTGTCCCTCTAGTATGATAATTGAGAATGGGGACTCTAGAGTCAGGCCACTTGGGGTCAAATCCCTGACCTAGGGATTAAACCCAGGTCTCCTGCATTGCAGGCAGATTCTTCAATGTCTCAGCCACCAGGGAAGCCCTTGGAGTGCTGAGCTACTGTGTTAAAGTCCAGCTGCACTGAAGCCACCATCCAGAACAACTACATGGAGAAATCAAATAGGGATCGGAATGTTCAAGAGGCTGCCTGCCTCCCAGCCCTAGCTCCCAGCTCTTGTGGGTCTTCCCAGTACAAGCCCTGGACGTGTGTGTGAACAGGTCTTTGAGATGATTCTGGCTCCACTCACAAACTGACTGCACCCAGGAGCGGGTCCCCAGTGAGAACCGCCCAGCTGAGTTCCGTCAGTCCCAGAACTGAGTGAGAGAGGAAATGATGGCTATTGTTAGCCATTGTTTGGGGTGCTTGTCATGCAGCAGTGAAAAATGTGAAATGCACACGTGCCCACACTCATATTTGTGTGCAAATCCGTTCAAACAGACGTGTATCCCGCCTGACACACACAGCCACGCAGCTGAGTAACTTGGTAGCAGCGCTGCAGTCACGTTACACCCAGCGCCTCCAGGGTCAGCACGTGCTGTTGCGATTATTTGCAGATCCCAGATCCGTGAGACAAGGTCATGAGTGATTTTTCTGAGTCGTGAATTTGAGCCCCAGGCTCGTCGGTGGGAGCTAGTCTCTCAGCCTGTGAGTGAGGGGCCCTCGCTGGCCACCAGCACAGACAGGACTCTGGTCTCTACTAGTCATCCCCTGGACTTCCTCTGTGGCTCACCTCGTAAGGAATCTGCCTGTAATGCGTGAGGCCTGGGTTCGGTCCCTGGGTTGGGAAGATCCCCTGGAGAAGGGAAGAGCTACCCACTTCAGTATTCTGGTCTGGAGAATCTCATGGACCGCATAGTCCATGAGGTCGCAAAGAGTCAGACATGACTGAGCGACTTTCACAGTCATTTCTTATCCGTTAAATTTTTGATGCATTTTTTTTATGCTTTGCTTTGCCCCTCCAAAAGTGTGAAAAAGTATCAGCTGATGGCTAATCTTAGTGATGGAAGTGAAGGGAAAATATAAAAAGGCTGATAAAAAGAGATTCCCCATCTAATAACAGACATTTCAAAGAATGGGATGTCAAATGTGATGACAGGTCGGTTTCATGATGTGAAAAGAGTTAAAGGATGCAATCCCCAAACCAGAAAGCATGATTGGGTAGGTCATTTTGGTGAGAATGCCAGAATATGGTCGTTTATAAAGTCATTAGAAGTCTTAAGACATCATTCATATTTTTAACTTAAAATATATTACATTTTAGGAGGACATAATATCCATAGTTATAGGCACCAATTTGTGCTATATCTGAAGATGTAGGAACATCTCTTGAATTTCGAAAGGATGCAGTCCTTACTGTCACCCATGAGATGTTCTGCTTGTGCAGTGTTAAGAGATAGTCATGGTCCTGCCCTTGAGATGCATACAGTTTATCCAGGTGATGGGTGTGGAGGGAGGAGAGGAAATGAAAAACAAATAAGATTTAATATAAATATTTAATAATATTTAATACTCATATATGGTGGTGAACATCACCTATGATTAGTTGGTATAGAGAATAAGGATCATCAGTTCAGAGGAGAAAGAGTAAGAATTTACATCTCCCAAAGGAAAAAGATGCATGCTCCTTGGAAGGAAAGCTATGGCAAACCTAGACAGTGTATTGAAAAGCAGAGACATCACTTTGCTGACAAACATGTGTCTAGTCAAAGATATGTTTTTTCCAGTAGTCATGTACAGATGTGAGAGCTGGACCTTAAAGAATACTGAGCGCTGAAGAACTGATGCTTTCAAATTGCGGTGCTGGAGAAGACTTTTGAGAATCCCTTGGACTGCAAGGAGGTCAAACGATTTTCTTGAGAAAATCAGTCCTGAATATTCATTGGAAGCACTGACGCTGAAACTCCAATACTTCGGCCACCTGCTATGAAGAGGCGACTCACTGGGAAAGACTCTGATGCTGGGAAAGATTGAAGGCAAAAGGAGAAAGGGACAGAGGGCAGGACGGTTAGAAAGCATCACTGACTCAGTGGACTCAATGAACATGAATTTCAGCAAACTCCAGGAGACAGTGGAGGACAGAGGAGCCTGGCGTGCTGCCATCCATGGGGCCGCGAAGGGTAGGACACGATGTAGCAACTGAACAATAGCAACAACAAAGGAAAAAGCCCAAGCCCCGTGGCCTGGCATTTAAAGCCCTCCATAATCTTGCCCCAACTTCACCTCCAAACTTCCTTCTATCCTGCATAAAAAGCAGCCCTTCTATTCAATTTGCTTGATTCATTAAGAAATACACCTGCCCCTCAATTTACAGCCTGTTAATTTGAGTGTGAAATAAAATGAAATAAACAAGTGACTTTAAAATGTGCTTTTAAATGTTACTTTAAAAAAATTACATTCTTTGATATGAACAATAAATGAGCAACACAGGCACATAAAATAATTTTGGAATAACAGAATTTAAACTGCTTGCCTAATTATTTTAACAAAAAATTCCTTAGCAACAGTGATTATAAAAATTCTCATGCATGATCTACCATGCTCCTTTCCCTTTCTGGCTAGCTGGAATGGAGTCAAGCCCCAGGGTGACCTTGGAAACTACAGTGTTGAAGATGACAGAGCCTCTAGCAGCTGGGTCCCTGAATGAGCGCGGGAAGGAAGGTCACCTAGCAACCAGGATGACTCCCGACAAGCTGCTACAGATGTAGGGAATAAGGGTCTATTGTGGTTGGCCTCTGAAATGTGGGGTTTGTTTATTATGGCAACTAGCTTTTTAGGCAATTTGCATTATCTTAACCAATATGAACAGTTAACAGGAAGAAGTGAAGGAAAGCTATCACTATTAGCCTAAAGAAGGAGGGTACCAACTGCACTGCTAAGGGCTAACAGGACAGCTCCCATCAAGAGCATGGATTCCCAGTGACGCCCCTGGTGGTCCAGGGGCTAAGAATCTGCCTTCCGATGCAGGGGACAGTGGTTTGATCCCTGATCAGGGAACTAAGATTCCCCATGCTGTGGGACAACTGAGCCCACGTACTCTAGAGCCCGCAGGCCACGGCTAGAGAGAGGCTTGTGAGCTGCAACGCAGACCTCGTGAGCTGCAGTTAAGGCCTGGCGTAGCCAAAAACAGAGTATGGATCCCAGTACCAGACTGTAGGGAGGAAAGCCAGATCTACCATTTACTGGGAATATAACGTTCAGTTCAGTTCAGTTCAGTTCAGTCACTCAGTCGTGTCCGACTCTGCGACCCCATGAATCGAAGCACGCCAGGCCTCCCTGTCCATCACCAGCTCCCAGAATTCACTTAAACTCAACGTCCATCGAGTCAGTGATGCCATCCAGCCATCTCATCCTCGGTCGTCCCCTTCTCCTCCTGCCCTCAATCCCTCCCAGCATCAGGGTCTTTTCCAATGAGTCAACTCTTCGCATGAGGTGGCCAAAGTACTGGAGCTTCAGCTTTAGCATCATTCCTTCCAGAAAACCCCAGGGCTGATCTCCTTCAGAATGGACTGGTTGGATCTCCTTGCAGTCCAAGGGACTCTCAAGAGTCTTTTCCAACACCACAGTTCAAAAGCATCAATTCTTCGGCACTCAGCCTTCTTCACAGTCCAACTCTCACATCCATAC
>SJYQ01007987.1:230165-247243 GCA_006410935.1 Redunca redunca
AGAGGGGCGGGGCGGGGCGGGCTGGGAGGTGGGCGGGGCGCTCGGGGGGAGGGGTCTTCTGTGTCCTTGAGGCTGAGTCACGTTGGAGCCCAGCAGAGGCCAACACAGTACTGTAAAGCAATTATCCTCCGATGAAAACGGAATACACAGAAAAGTTTAAAAAAGAAGGAAACAAAATCAGCCTTTTCATCCAGGAGACCTACCCTAAAAGGAACGTTAAAGGAAGCTTTTCAGGCTGAAGGAAAGTGATATCACTTGGAAGCCTGAGTCTACACAAAGGGAAGAACACTGAAGTAAATGCGAGTGTAAATAAAAAATAAATGTCTCCCTAATTTAAAATTTTCTTTAAAAACAATTGAACGTTTAAGGAAAAAAAAAAGAAAAAATACAGCAGCCCCCTTACATAGGCACTGTCAAGGTGAGAACTTTCAAAGATGGGAAGGTGCGTTCGCTCGTCCGATCGCGTGACAATCAGGTGAGTGAGCCCGTGTGTCTGGGGTCACTGTCACGGGCCCCTGCCCCCGTCTCCCGTCTCCACCCTTCAGCCGCGCCGCCTCCCACTGCCCCTCTCCAGGCAGCTGCTCTCCCTGCCGGCTGATGCAGCTCCTGGGTGCCGGTTGCTGTACTCTGCTACTGGCCTTTCACAGTATTCTACCATAAAGTTTAAGATGTTTTCTATTTTTTGTGTTTGTTTTTATGTATCATTTGTGTTAAAAGTATTCTAAATCTATTACAGCACAGTATTGTATAGTCAATTGTGTTAGTCGGGGACTTAGGCTAACTCTGTTGGACCTACAAATTGGACTTACCAATGCACTCTCAGAATGGGACTCATTCATATGTAGGGGACTTACGACAATGCATTGTGGGGTGTACTGAAGTAAAGTGAATAGCAACAATTACTTAAAGGACCTGGGGAGAAATGGAAGTACAGCTATTGTGTGGTTTGTAGGGTCCATATTACGTGGTATGTTACGATTTGAGAGTAAACTGATGTTAAAGGTGCATGCTGTGAACTCTACACCCCATCAAAAAATGGAATAGAAAATAGAATCTAGAAATAATCCATAAGAAAGCATGAAAAGAGGAAAAAAGTACCAACAACCAAATGGAAAACAAAATAGTAAGGTGTTAAACTTAAATCCAACCATATTGGTAACTACATTAAATACAAACACTTTCAAAGTGCAGCTGGGGAATTTCCTGGTGGGCCTGTGCGTAGGAGCCCATGCTTTCACTGCTGAGGGCCTAGGCTGAGTCCCTGGTCAGGGCACTAAGGCTGCATGGGTCACACGGCACGGCTTCAGGAGGGGAAGAAAGGAAACGCGGTAACGTCAGCACAATGAAAAGGCAGCCCGAGCAACAGGAGGAAAGATTTAAAAATCATATCTAACAAGGGATTAATATTAAAAATATATAAGGAATTTTTGTAACCCAACAATAAACTACCAAACACTTCAATATAAAAATGAGTGAAGGACTTGAATATATGGACATTCCTTCAAACAAGATACACAGAAGGTCAACAAACATATGAAAAGAAGCTCAACATCACTGCTGCTGTTTCTGCTAAGTCGCTTCGGTTGTGTCTGACTCTGTGGGAGCCCATAGACGGCAGCCCACCAGGCTCCGCCTGTCCCTGGGATTCTCCAGGCAAGAAACTGGAGTGGGTTGCCATTTCTAAGGAAATGCAAATCAAAGCCACTTTACACCCATTAATATGGCCATTATTTAAAAATAAAAAAAAACAGTAAATACTGGCGAAGGTGTGAGGGAATTGAACCATTGCACATAGTTAGCGGGATAACTGCTAAGGAACACGGTGGGGCACTCCTCAGTTACACACAGGTTTACCCCGAGGTCTAGCAGCCCCACTTCTGGGCGCACAGCCAGATGGATTGGAATCAGGGACTCACAGGTGGTGTACACCACATTCAGAGGAGTGCTTGCTCCCAACAGCCAAAAGGCGGGGGCAGCCCAGGTGAGCATCAACACGTAAGTCGGTAACGGAACATGGCCCATACGGCGAAACAGTACCAGTCTTTAAAAAGGAGGAGGTTCAAACACAGGCTGCAACACAAACCCTGAAACGCTGTGCCGTGCAGTAATCCAGTCGCATGCTGAAGATGCTGTGTGACTCCTCTCCTGTTGGAGACCCAGAGCAGGCAAACTCATGGACAGACAGACAGCAGGGCAGCGTGAGCAGAGGCTGGGGAGGCTCGGGGGCAGTCGGCTTCAGAAGCCGGGGGAAGCCCCGGAGGGGGGCGGTGCTGAAGGCTGCACAGTGTGAACGCCACACTCTAGAAGCGTCACTATGGTACAATTTATATGCACATGTCCCTGGTGGCTCAGATGGTAAAGCGTCTGTCTACAATGCGGGAGACCTGGGTTCGATCCCTGGGTTGGGAAGAACCCCTGGAGAAGGAAATGGCAATCCACTCCAGTACTATTGCTTGGAAAATCCCATGGACAAAGGAGCCTGTAGGCTACAGTCCATGGGGTCGCAAAGAGTCGGACATGACTGAGCGACTTCACTATCACTATGTGCCCACAATATTTTTTTTTTAAAGATGGGGAGAGGAAGGAGAGACTGAGGAGAAAGATGCAGGATTTGGGAAGAAAACCTCTAAGCACTTTTGACTGAGCTGACTGGAGGTCCTTTTCTTTTTTCCACAGCAGAGGGAAATTCTGGGATTGCAGTCTGGCCTGCCTCCCCAGTTCTCCTCTCAGAGGACTCCTGTGCACTAGAAATCCATGGCCAAGTGGGCCTTTGAGTCCATATGCTGGCATGGGAACCAGTTTTCTTCTTTCCAGTTTAATTTAGGGGAAGGCACTTCACCAAAGTGCTCAAACAGGAAGGAGAAACTACCAACAGTTATTCTCTCTTACAACAGCCTCAGATTCAAGCTAAAGTTGCTGCTGCTGCTGCTAAGTCGCTTCAGTCGTGTCTGACTCTGTGCGACCCCTAGACGGCTGCCCACCAGGCTTCCCTGTCCCTGGGATTCTCCAGGCAAGAACACTGGAGTGGGTTGCCATTTCCTTCTCCAACACATGAAAGTGAAAAGTGAAAGTGAAGTCGCTCAGTCGTGTCTGACTCCCAGCAACCCCATGGACTGCAGCCCACCACCATCACCCTTTCCCCTCAATTCCCTTAAAAACCTCACTTCCCTACTGGATTCCACAGAGAAGGGAAGTCGGACTGATCCCACAGGTGCAGATGGAGCTGGTGGCCCGGCCCTCACAGGCTCCTGTGAGGATAAAGACCCTTCCTCCGGAGGCTCCTGCTTTTTTCTGCATGCCGCCTATGGATTCAGGGGTCAGGCCAGATCCCAGACTTGGACATGGCTTTCCTCCCTGAATGATTGAATAAATGACCAATTTATCCAATAACAGATGCTGTGGGGGACTTTCCTGGGGGCCCAGTGGTTAAGAATCATCCTGTCAGTGCAGGGGACACAGGTTCGACCCCTGGTCCAGGAAGATTCCACCTGCCACGGGGCAACTAAGTTCAGCCCCACAGCTACTGAAGCCCAGAGCCCGGGCACCAAGAGAAGCCCTCGGGCACTGCAGCCCAGGGTAGCCCTTGCCCACTGCAGCTGGAGAAAACCTGCAGGCAGCAATGGAGACCCAAAGAAGCCAAAATAAAGAACTTTAAAAAAAATCTTATGGATATTCAACTCAGTAACAATTCAAATCTGATGCCAAATTGCTTCCTTCACAGCAACAGAGCTCTGGCATCACTGTTAGCATGAGAATAACAATAATAATACCAACATTGGCTAACATTTGGGATCCTTTCATGTAACACTTTTCTTATTGACTTGTTTAATCATAGTAATGCCATGAGGGAGGTTTTATTGTTATCCCCGTTTCACAGATGTGGAAATTCAGGCACAGAGAGGGGAGATAACTTTCCGAGTTCCATTTTGTAAAGAATCCGCCTGCAGGGCGGGAGACCTCGTTAGATCCCTGGGTTGGGAAGATCCCCTGGAGAAGGGAAAGGCGGCCCACTCCAGTATCCTGGCCTGTAGAATTCCATGAACTATACCCATGGGGTTGCAAAGAGTCAGACACTGCTAGGAGCCAGCATGGGAGACGCCACCCACGGCAAAGCTCATGAGGAGGAGACCTGATGGGCAAAGGCAAATCAGGACTCGAGGGACCCCCTGGACCTGCTCAAGCACCTACCCTAAAACCAGAACCTGTCTGTCTTACTATTTCATGCCTCTCACCAACACCTCCGACATTAATGGGGGGCTATCCCCGACCACCTTTCTCTAAAGAAAATCACCTTAGAGCTCTAGTTAATAAATCTCCTGGGCATAATAGAGTGGTCCAATCCAAACCCCTCTCATGACTTTCTAGCTTGCCTGACAGGCTTGTCCAGACTCCTGCAGCTACGCATGTGATTGTTTATGGCTTCCCAGCCGTGAGAGCCCTGGGAAGCCTAAAACATTCTAAAAATATAGAGCCTTTCAGGGAGTTAAGAAATTATTAGAATAGCACTGGTGGAGGGTTTCATTGTTGAGACAATATTTGCTGCTAAAGTTTCCATATCCCTTACCAATTGTGTCCCTGAGAATATATTGTTAATATAGCTGATATGTGGGAAAAATAAGTAGTACCCTTTGATTTAACCACATTAGACCTTGAGTTAATAAATTCTTTCCATGCTATAGCCCACTACACCCTTACCCTATAGGAATGCAACCTTATCTAGTGCTTTCGGAGAGTGCCGCCTGACTTTAGAAAAATCACCTTTGGAGAAAATAAGTTTTCTGGTTCATCATCAGAAAGGGTCATAAAATGTTAGCAGGCCTCCTGGCCAGAAGATGATGTAAATCACCTGAGACCTTTGTATATAGGAAGGAATGCAGAAAGAATGCCTGGTCTCGATAGGGGTCAGGACTGCTGACCCTGCGTGACTATGCATCTTCCATTATTTTCTATGTACAACTTAAGGTATATAAGCTTCTTTGGAAAATAAAGTTGTGAAGCTTCGTCTCCCCGTGTCATTCTTTTTCTCTCTCTTTCTCTTTCCTTTTCAGGGTGATCCCCAGGAGTGCAGGGGCCCTCTGAATTCACTTTCCTGCCCGGGCTTCTAAGACCCACTTGAGAGGGTGCCCAAGGAGGGGCACCCTCCGCTATTTGGGAGGGCGCCTGTGGCCTACATGAACAGAGCAAGTCCCATGCTGGGGCTTTATTGGCTTTCTGTGTAAACCAAGGAATATCGGCCTCTTTCTCTCCTTTATTTTCTTAACTGCAAAATTCTTTCCTTATCTCTTTATCTATCTCTCTCAGTCGCCGACACCATCATGCTTCGGATACCCTAGATCCAACCGGGACTGGACCCCGGTAAGACATGACTGAGCAATTTTCACTTTCACTTCCTTTTAGTCATTCAGTCATGCCCAACTCTGTGACCCTTGGATTACAGCCCACCAGGCTCCTTGGTCCGTGGTATTTCCCAGGCAAGAGTACTTGCCATTTCCTTCTTCAGAGGTTCTTCCCAACCCAGGGGTTGAACCCGCATCTCCTGCTTGACAGGCAGATTCTTTAGAGCCGAGCTGCCACGGAAGCCTTCTCAGTTTCATGTGAAGGCGTTAGTTTCTCCATCACGTTGGGCTCTTTGCCACTGCGGGGACTGTAGCCCACCAGGCTCCTCTGTCCCCGGGATTCTCCAGGCAAGAATACTGAGAAGCAGACCAGTTGAGGCTCTGTGTTGCTGTATTACCCAAGTTATTTTTCTAGAAAGCTCAGGTTGCTGTTTTTCAGTCACTTAGTCATATCCGACTCTTAACTGCAGAACGCCAGGCCCCCTGTCCATCACCAACTCCCGGAGCTTGCTCAAACTCATGTCCATTGAGTTGGTGATGCCATCCAACCTTCTCATCCTCTGTGGCCCCCTTCTCCTCCTGCCTTCAATCTTTCCCCGAATCAGGGTCTGTTCCAACGAGTCAGCTCTGTGCATCCGATGGCTAGAGTAACCCTGATAAAGCCCAGGAAGCCAGCTCACATTCGCCGCCGAGGTGCCACAGGGGTTTATGAGCACTGTGTGCGCGGTTTCGGGCTCGGCCGGGTCTGGGTGAGCCACGGTGGCCCTCTCTGGTGCTCTCTTTCTCTCCTCTCTCTCCTCTCCCCGCATTGTACTCACACGTGTGCTCACCCAGACATGCACACCTACACATACACACTGTCTCCACCTCTAGGGTTGCTTACCTCTGTGCCGACACAGTTAAACCAACTAGCATCAGACCTACATCTGAAAGCCTAGTGTTTGGTAGAAAGATAGCTTTTTTCCCCTCTCTAGAGTCCCAGCCTGAACCTGATCTTGAGCCTTGCGGGCCTGATATCCCTAAACCCATCCCTGTGGTCAAGTGGAAATAAACCTCGGATTGGCCCGACCTGAGCCAGTTGTCCTTTTTATTTTTGTTTCTTTTTGGTGGTGCCATCTAAATTGTGTGGACCGAGGGTGAAAAGGCAAACTGAGACGTCAGTGTTCAAAGAAGGAAGCCGCACATGCAGGAGAGACAAAAATAACAGGCATTCTGGCCAGTAAAGCAGCCGCCGTACCCACTGGAAGCTATCGGCCACACCGGGTGGAGCCGCCGTACCCACTGGAAGCTATCGGCCACACCGGGTGGAGTTCAGGGAAGCTCTGTCACTGGGTTGGATGTCCAGTAGCCTGATCTCCCCCTACAAAGCTTGCTGGCCAGAGTCCTTGTAAAGATTCTGACAGTTTTGAATTCACGACTCATGGATCACAAGAAACTGAGCCACTGCCGTATTTTTCACTTCTATTTTGATATTCATTTATTCCTTCAACAGATATTAATGCAGCCCTAGCTAGAAGGAAATGGCAACCCACTCCAGTGTTCTTGCCAGGAGAATCCCAGGGACGGGGGAGCCTGGTGCGCTGCCGTCTATGGGGTCGCATAGAGTCGGACACGACTGAAGCGACTTAGCAGCAGCAGCAGCTAGGTGTGAGGATCCTGAAATGCAGAGGTGAAGCAGTGCCACGGGCTGGGTTTGTATCCCCAGGTGGGGCTTACTGCTTATTGCCGTTTAATATAGGTTTGCTTGACTACATCCATCACATGAAGCTTTGGCGTATGATGTTAGATTTTTCTCATGACACCATGTACAGAATTTCAAATGGTACCAGCCAGTCAATACCTGTTTGCTGACTGATTATATGAGGATAAAGATTCACCCTTCTGCATCATTATTATTTTTTCTCTATTGTTTATCTGATCCTAACCCAATGAGATCATGAGTGGTAAAAATTACCAGCTATGTTTCCGAGAGCATTGATGTCATGCTATTCCTTATACGTGGGGGAAATGGAAATTATTTGCCATGGGAACCCCACGTCTACTAATCACTGATGTGGTGGTAAACGCGTGTGGGAATGAGGGATCTCACAATTGTCTTTCTTCCCTTTCTGTATTTTTGCTACCTTTGATCTGGAATTTTAATCTCATTGGGTTAAGTTATTTCTGGTGAGATGTTCAAAGACTTTCAAATGTCTCTGCCTTTTTGAACATTAGTTTCTTTGAGGTGTGTTTTTTTCCTAATTATTCCAAATATAGTATAATGACTATGAAAGCAGAAAGGAAAACCATTTTGTGTTCTTGAACTTGATTTCATACAGCTTCCACTTAGCACCTCTCTAGTTATTAGATTCATTTCAATGTCATTTCCAAGGTGGCTGCCAGAATTATAATCATTTCAACCCAAGTTTCTATACATTTAGGGCATAAGTCAGTCCATTTGATTTAAGTGCAGGACCTCAACATCTGTATGCATACATGGCTTAAGTCTCCTAGTAGAGTTATCACAGAACTGGACCAGTGCGCATTATTTGATGTATTTATTAATTCATTAAATTAATATTTACTGAACACCTGCCATGCGTGAAGGTGGCCAAAAGGTACAAGCTTCCAGTGATGAGTCAGGCCTGAGGATGTGATGAACAGTGTGGCGACTACGGATAATAAAGGTGTACTGTGTCTTGGAAAGTTGCTAAGAGAGCAGATCTTAGAAGTTTTCATGACAAGAAAAAATGTTTAACTATGTTCAGTGATGACTGTTAACTAGACTATATATATATATGTATATGTATATATAATTGGTGCTGTGGTAAATGTGTGTAGGAATGGAAGAAGAAAGAAGACTATCTTCCCACCTTCCCCCGGGCCCCAGTCTGTATTTCTGCTACCTTTGATCTGAAATTTTAATCTTATTGGTCACATGCCTCGTGGCCAAAAGGTCAAAACATAAAGTGGAGGCAATATTGTAACAAATTCCATAGAGTCTCTAAGACATGGTTCACATTTTTAAAAAATGAAATCTTAAAGAGATTAGCACAGAGAAAGAAACAGGCAAATCAAGTGAACACACAGTGAGAAGATGGCCGGCAGTGAGCCAAGGAGAGAGGCTTCAGGAGAAATCACTGTGCGTGTGGGACAAACAGAAACGGCAGCATTCTGGCAGGAAAGCAGCCAGCCGTGCTCACGGGGCATTATCTGGGAGTTGCTCAGTCGTGTCCAACACTCTGTGACCCCACGGGCTGCAGCCCGCCAGGCTCCTCTGCCCGTGGGCTTCTCCAGGCAAGAACACTGGAGTGTGTTGCCCTGCCCTCCTCCAGGGGATCTTCCTGATACAGGGATCGAACCCACGGCTCCAGCAGCCCCTTCATCTCAGGCAGATTCTTTACCCACTGAGCCACTGGGGAAGCCCATACATAGATATATAGTGTATATATTGTACATATATACTGTATGTGTATATAGTTTCAGGGCTTCCCTGGTGGCTCAGACGGTAAAGCATCTGCCCGCAATGTAAGAGACCCGGGTTTGATTCCTGGGTCAGGACAATCCCCTGGAGAAGGAAATGGCAATCCACTCCAGCACTCTTGCCTGGAAAATCCCATGGACAGAGGAGCCTGAGAGGCTACAGTCCATGGGGTCGCAAAGAGTCGGACACGACTGAGTGGCTTCACTAAGACTAAATATGGTTTCAGGAGTACAGACCATTACATTGTATGCCTGAAACCAATACAATTTTATATGTCAATTGTGAATTGAACTTCAATTTAAAAATATAAATAAACGGATTCCTACCCTCAAGGGCTGGGAAGAGATGCATATCCCAGAGCAGGGGCAAGGAGTCAGAGAAGGGCCCTGAGGTGGGGGAACCCAGTCTACTCAGCTACGATGGCAAAGTATCACAGATGGAGAGGCCTAAACCGCAGAAATATATTTTTCACAAGTTTAGAGGGTAGAAGCCCAAGGTCAAGGTGCCAGCAGCTTTGGTTTCTTCTGAAGCCTCTCTCCTTGGCTTACTCACGGCCATTTTCTCATTGTGTGTTCACTTGATTGTCGCTCTATCTTTCTCTGTGCTAATCTCTCTTTTTAAGATTTTTTTTTTTTAATGTGAACCATTTTTTAGAGACTTTATGGAATTGGTTACACTACCACCTCCTCTTTACGTTTCAGTCTTTTGGCCACGAAGCACGTGGGATCCCAGTTCCCCGACCAGGGATCGAACCCTCACCCCCTGCGCTGGAAGGGGAGGTCTCAGCCACCGGACTACCAAGGAAGTCCCTCTGTGTGAATCTCTTATTCTTATAAGGACACCAGTCATACGGAATTAAGGTCACTCTTACAAACCCATTTTAACTTGATCACATCTTTAAAGGCCTTATTGATGAATATAGTCACATTCTGAGATGCTGAGGGCTGCAGCTTCCCAGGAGGCACAGTGGTAAAGAAACCGCCTGCCAATGCCAGGGACACCAGAGATGCAGGTTCAATCCCTGGCTCCGGAAGATCCCCTGGAGTAGGAAATGGCAACCCACTGCAGTAGTCATGCCTGGAAAATTCCACGGGCAGAGTAGTCTGGTGGGCTACAGTCCATGGGGTCGCAAAGAGCTGGACACGTCTCAGTACACACACACACACACACACACACAGCTTCAATGTGAATTCTGGGAGGACACAATTCAGTCTATAATGGAGGTTCAGGGAAGTCCTGAGGAGGGAGATATCTGAGCAGAGACCAAATAAGGGAGCAAGTATCAGGTACAGGGCAAGTCATGTGGGGAAGAGCGTTTCCGGCAGGGGAAGAGCGAGTGCGCAGACCGGAGCCGGTGTCAGAGAGGCCGTGGTGACCCGGAGCCGTGAGGGACGCAAGGACGCCACAGGCTTAGGCAGGGGCTAGGGGCGAGGAAGCCTGGAGGCGTGGCAAGGACTGAAGTTTCTTCTGAATGTCGTGGGAAGTCAGAGGACTGTTTTGAGTGAGGCGGGGATATAATTTCACGTATGTTTTTAAAGGATTGTTTTTACATTGACAACAGATTTTTCTGTAGACTCCCAAGAATTCCCTTGGAAAGATCAAATTGATCTTGAAACCCATAAACATTTCCTAGAGTAGTTGAGATGCAGACCTCAGTGGTTACTCTCCAGTGATTTTTCTAAGAATTCTTTCCTTCAAAGGTTAAAGTATCGGCTAAGAATTCTTGGGATTACTGGATTACTGCTGAGGTCTCTCCTGCCACATCCAATGATGCTGGGTTTTTGACAAGAGAAATATTTGGCTCAATTTGCATATACGGAAAAAGCCCTTTTCTTGAGAAAAAACTTTGGTTCTGGTGAGTGGGTCTGTAGTCATTGATTTATAAGGAGTGATATTAAGTTGACATCACTTGGGATAGTTTGAGTCAGGGCAAACTCTGAGGTGCCTTTTCCATCTTTGACAAATGTCATCTCTAGAATAGATGAAGTAACAGGAGTGAGTAACAATTTCTTTGAAAGTCTAAAGCAAGTTGTTGCCCCCCAGATAAGGGATCCGCACAAAGCAAGTCACATCTCTAGACCCTGTCTGAAACAACAGAGAACGGGCATTCTCCAGTGCCAAGGGCAGGCCGCCTGCACGGCACCAGACTGTACCCCAAACTGTCAGAGCATCAGTCACTTAAAACGGCCACATCCGCCTTTACAGAGTGTTCATGTTGCATTCAGATTCAAGCTCTATACTCAGTGAAAGTGAAAGTGAAGTCAGTCAGTCGTGTCCGACTCTTTGCGACCCCATGGAATGTAGCCTACCACGTTCCTCCGTCCAAGGGATTTTCTAGGCAAGAGGTACTGGAGTGGGGTGCCATTTCCCTCATTGAATAGACTAGTAGTCACCTTCGAGGGAATGTGTAAACATAAGCCGTCAATTTTCCCTCTTGCATCGCCATTAAACTTTGTTACTGAGGACTGCCTTTTGGGATCTGTAAAAAAAACCTTCACATAGAAGAGTATGATGATTTTAGACACACACACACACTCATGGAAAAACTTTCAACTGTAGTGTCTTGATTAAACATAGAATTTTAGGTGAGATGAGTTAGATTTCGAAAATTACAATATAGGTCACTTTTTCAGTCTCTCTTCTTTTGGAAACCCACTCTTCTGTTTTATGAATGGGGAGATGGTAGTGAAAGTGAAAGCCACTCAGTCGTGTCTGACCCTGCGACCCCGTGGACTGCAGCCCGCCAGGCTCCTCTGTCCGTGGGATTCTCCAGGCAAGAACACTGGAGTGGGTAGCCGTTCCCTTCTCCAAGGGATCTTCCCAACCCAGGGATCTAACCCAGGTCTCTCACATTGCAGGTGGACTCTTTACTATCTGAACCATCAGGGAAGTCCAAGAACACTGCAGTGGGTAACCTATCCCTTCTCCAGGGGAACTTCCCCACCCAGGAGTTGAACTGGGGTCTCCTGCACTGCAGGCAGATTCTTTACCAGCTGAGCCACCAGGGAAGCCCAGGGGAGATGGTAAATAGAAAGAAAATTTATCTAGTAGATGCCACGGAAATCATTTAGAGATAACACGGAACGACTTTGAAAGTGTCCCTCACCCCCACAGGGAAAGAGAAGGAAATGAACCTACTCTGGCCAAATAATTACAATGATACATGTGTGGATTTCCATACTGAAATCCAAACAGTCTTGTGTTTAGAAACATTCCTGTAAAGATTGCCTTCAGGTACCTTGAAGATACCAAATGGCCCGGGACGCATCTTCTCATAGTCTTGGTACTGAAGGACAGAGTGCAAAGCATTAGCCAGAACATCTCAGCCCAGTTCTCCAGCGTTTTGAAGCTACCCTTGAAGGCTGAATTAAAAGGATAGCGTAGCGGTTAAGTAATGTCTCATTTGCTTCAATAAGCAAAGTTGGAGATTATTTACGATAACACAGTCATCAGAAGAATGCATTCCTGCGCATTCTGAAGACACGAAGCCTCACTTTGAGCCTGACTATTAAGTCCTTGCTGTGAAGGGGTGGCAAGTGTGATTAACTTGTTAGATTAGCAAGGTTCTACTGCATTTTCCCTTTAAGCCAGAGTGCTTTCACAGCTGAGCTGTAATGCTCTGAAAATGCCTGCGTAACAAGATCCAGGCGTGGAGTTGAGTCCCAAATGGTAAATGGCCAACAGCATTTATCCCCTGTTACGTTGCTGAAGCCATCAAGAGTCAGCACGCCTGAAAAGACACTGTGCCTAAGCCACGAAGCACGGAGGAAGGCCATGCTGGAGACACGGTTCTTTCGAAGATCATGTACAGGGCGTCCCTGGTGGCTCGGACAGTAAAGAATCTGCCTGCAGTGCAGGAGACCCGGGTGTGGTCCCTGGGTTGGGAAGATCTCCTGGAGAAAGGAATGGCAACCCACTCCAGTGTTCTTGCCTGGAGAATCCCATGGACAGAGGAGCCTGATGGGCTACAGTCCACGGGATCACAAAGAGTCAGACACGACTGAGTGACTAACACACAGGGTGGGGAGGTAGCTCCATTTTCTAGAGAAAACCAGCGTGAACTCCAGGCCCTTCTTAGAAAGCGAGGAGAAAGAATGAAGCTAAATTATCCTATTGATGACTACATGTTACAGTCAGCTCCCCGGAGTCCATGCTTGGAAGAGAATTTCAAGGCATCACATTTAGCTTGTTGGCCAAGTGGGACTTGCCACATACTTGAGTAAACACAGGTTTCTTAATAGTCTCTTTCTTAGGGCTTCCCCTGTGGTTCAGCTGGTAAAGAATCCGCCTGCAATGCGGGAGACCTGGGTTCAGTCCCTGGGTTTGGAAGATCCTCTGGAGAAGGAAAAGGCTACCCGCGCCAGTATTCTGGCCTGGAGAAACTCATGGACTGTATAGGCCATGGGGTCTCAAAGAGTCGGTCATGACTGAGTGCGTTTCACTTTCACTTAGAAGAATGGAGTACCAAAATCCTTGGGTTCAGGAGAATTTAAATATCTTAGGGAGGCAGGAAAAGGGATCAACTTGCAGAAATACAGAGGAAGGAAGGAAGCCTAGCTGCACCTTAACAGCAGATAGCCGAGGGAGTGTGAAAAAGCATTGGGTCAGCCAGAAAGTTCGTTCAGGCTTGTCATCACATCTTATGGAAAAACTCAAACGAATTTTTTTGGCCAAACCAATACACTGCAGAAAATTACCTTGCAGCTGCCAACTTAAGCTCTAGCTTGCAAAGTTGCCTGGACCCCACGAATAGGTTGAATTGGTTACAAACTCTATTTGCTTGACTTGAAGCAGTCTGTGACCTTCATTCCCATGTAACAGATGTGTCTGGCCGGTGTGACCCTGGACTTGTGCTGAGCATGACAGGTGAACAAAGAGACTCGGCCTTGGGCTCGGAAAGGTAAGAAGTGGGCGTGCTCACCTGCAGCAAATGTGACGGTGTGGTGGGGGGTTCTTAGGCGTAGGTTTTGACAGAGCTAGGAAGAGCTTGGTGATTGCGACCAAGGATGGAAAGCTAGCTCTTTCCTTTGCTTTGTCGGTGGCTTCTCAGGAGAGTTTAGGGCAGGGCCAGGGATGCAGAAGCAGCCTAGAGCTGCAACAGCAAGATTGCTGGGTCTGGGAAGATAAATGAAATCTATCCCTGGCTCCCTTGGCAGAGTCCAAAGTCATAGAGAGGGAAGGTATTACTGTTTTCTAGGAGGATGAACAATGACATTTAATTGATTATCTTTGCAAACTTTGGGATATAAGAAGGAAGCAAAACCTTTACCCAGGATTAAGAGCAATAATCATCGTTTTAAAATAATATATACAAGCTCCATGAGGCTTTTTAGTCCCAATGAAGGAAAGTGAAAGTGTTAATCACTCAGCCGTGTCCAACTCTTTGGACTCTTTGCCACCCCCATGGACTGTGGCCCACAAGGCTCCTCTGTCCATGGAATTCTCCAGGCAGGAATGTTGGAGTGGGTTGCTATTTCTTTCTCCAGGGGATCTTCCTGACACAGAGATCAAAGCTGGGTCTCCGGCACTGCAGGCAGATGCTTTACTCTCTGAGCCACCAGGGACAAAACAATTTAGTACATTGATGTCCTTAACTGAATTGCATAGAAAAAATTTTTAATTGAGAAAATCCAAGAAGAAAAAGATACGTTTTATTTTATAAATAGTAAGAGTAAGTTTCTTTAAGCGTCTGACAGCATATCTGCTATCATACCCCCTAAGCGTGACTGAATGGGTTTTCACTGGGTTGGAGGGCACGTTTGCAGCGCTGTGACTTGAAATATGGGCTCCGTGGCGAAACTTCCTTGGTCCTGGAGGGCTACTTCAAAGAGAATGACAATCATCACTCAGAGACGTGGGAACGGGCAAGGTGGGATGGGGTGGGGTGTGTGACTGCCAGTGATCAGTGAAGAGACACACCGTGGGTATTATCTTTGGTCAGATTTTCCCAGAAACAGACTTGGAAATGAAGATTCATGCGCAAGGAACTGCTCCCTGGGGAAAATCAAAGGGGGTGGAGTGGGAGTGGGGAGGACAGGCAGGGCAGAGAACACGAAGAAGCCAGGCCAGAGCCGCTTAGGCAAGGCTGAGCCTCAGCGCGACCCCAGGGGGGAGGGGGTGTAAGTTACACTCAACCCCAACTCTGGGCAGAGAGCTGGGTTTTCAGAATGGGTACCAGTCAGTCACTGACCGAAGGACGCCCAGGTGAAGTGAATCTAAACTCCAGTCTTCAGAAGACGGCCACAGTGCTGGCCGCTGGATGCACACACAGAAGCCAGGGGTAGAGCATCCAAAACGGAAAAAGGATTTCGAGGGCATCAGAGAGCGCCCTTCCAATTGTGTTCATCACATGTGCTGAAACCCATGTACAGGATAAGAAGGACGAATTTCAGACAAGTCCACAGTTTCAAAGGCAGACACTTGCAACTGCAGCCGCTGGTTTTCAATTGAGCCGCTTCTCAGATGGGCGGGCAGGTCTTTGCAGCTGGCGGCAGCGGAGACGTGTGTATACTTGGTCATGTTTTTACACAATGGCTGGTGATTCCCCTTCGCAGCTGCCGTATAATCTCGTGTGCCTGACAAGCTCCCCTCTGGCTGCCCTTGTGGGCGCCGGGCTGCTCTGGGGGTGCCTCTGACCCCAGGCACCTAACAAGTTTCTTTCTTATTCAACCTGTATCAAAAGGAACCCCCCCTTTTTTTTTCCTCTTCAGAGGGCTGGAGAGTCTGAGACAGTTCCCTTCCAGAAAACATCGTCAAGGACTAGATTCTGTGATACAAATACTCTAAGAGTATCACGAAAATGGAGCTTAACTGGGACTGGAGGAATCATGGAAGGCTTCTTTAAAGGCTTCATCCTGGCCTTTAAAGATCAGTGGAATTCAGAGAGATGGAAGGGCATCCTGACAGAGGAAAACAAATTGGGCAGAGACACAGAAGCAATGAGCTTTTATGGCGCAAGCTGAAGACCCGCTTAGCGCAAATGAAAGATCACGGCGCAAGAGGTGGACTGTTGGTCGCCTTGGGCCTGAAAACTGGGTCATGGTCTTAAGCCGGCTCCCACTCCCGCTTGCTTCCGCTTCTTTCTGACTCTCTGCCCAATTCCCCACTCAGGCTCGCTTTCCATCAAGCTGTGATGTGTGCTGGGCCGTCCTCCTGATGAATATGTGCCAGGTTCCGTGAGTTGACAAGCTTTCAATACAAAGAAACAAATTATACAAGCCAGGACGAGAAGCAGAACAAAATAAAGACGGCGGGGGGTGGGGGTGGGGGCCTCGAGTGGGCAGCCTCTCAGAACAGGCACGTTTCGAGACTTTTTGGAAAAGGGGAAACCTGATGTGTTAATTAGGCATCTGTGTCAGTAATGAGACGGCTGGGAGGAAGGTAATGAACGGAACAAAAGGGGCCGCGGAGGGGGCCGTTCAGGCCGAACGGAAGCTCGGGTGTGGGAGAGGGGAGACGGTGCGTTCTTCTTCTCTGTTATTTTAAGTGTGTCTGCGGTCTCGGCTCCAGGAGACAGGGCTCAGCCTTCTGAGTGTTGTAAGGCCCCGCGAATAAGGAGCTTCGGGTGTAAGTAACACTGCGGTTTCTGCCCCCAGGACCCAATTCAGCCGGAAGCGCTGCAGCCTTACCAGCTCCAGCTGGTGGCGGATTTGGGCTTTTCTGAGCGTATTCGGCTCAGAGACTGTCTGCCGAGATGGCCACCAGGAGGCTTAGGGACGGCAAAGCAGCGAGGCCCCGGGGCACCCGCTAGGAGAGCAGCGAGGCCCCGGGGCACCGGGTGAGGGAAGCGCCTCATGGAGCCTGCGCCTCCCCCTGGCTCCGTCCACCCGCTGGAGCGGGTCTGAGCTCCGGGCCCAGGACTCAGACGAGCTTCTGGCCCTGGCTCTGCGCTTGCTTGCGCTGTGGTCGGATCTTCCAGCTGCTGAGCCTCGAAGAGTCTCTCTTCCATGCTGCTGCCAGGTCCGTTTTCCAAAACCGGAGCTTCAGGCTTACCTTTCTGCTTCCAGAACGGGCTCCTGACTGCTTAGCCAGGGGTCCGCTACAGGTTTGGGGGACTTAGTGAGTTAGTTACCCCTCCGATACCTCACTCTCTTCCACGAAGTAAGGGTGGTGACAGCCACCGCATTGTTGAACTGCTGTGAGAATTCAAGATCATCCTTATAAAGCACTTGGGACGTAGCAAGCACTCAGTCAAACGTCCACTCTTCGTGCTTGGCTAAGGGACTGCTTGGGTACAAAACTAGCAAACAGCTCTGTGATCCTGGGCAAATCTCTCAATT
>SJYQ01007987.1:247620-302449 GCA_006410935.1 Redunca redunca
GTGTTGATTTACAAGCATACCATTGTGAAACCATAGGGGAAGCAAATCTGAAAAATGTCCAGACAGTAAAATATGAAAAATGGAAAAGTATGTGATCCTCTTTAGGGCGATTTAAAATCTATTCATCATTATTCACACTGTTTTTATTTGTTTTGCCATTTTCATAGTTCTATTTTAGTTACAAAATGTTTTAAGGCATCTGAGAAGTCCTTCTTGTCATCAGGCGTGACACCCTTTCATCGCATTAGCTGCTTCGGGGCTCCAGCTCGCAGGCTCAGCAGAGTCGGGGCGGTGACCTGCATCCTCCCGCCTCTGTCCCAGGACAGAGCAGTGGGGCCTGAGGGCGGCTGCGACACGGCAGCAGAGTCAGAGCGCAGCAAGGAGGCAGGGTTCTCTGGGCTGACACTCGTGATGCTTAAGTCTCCGTCTGAGTTAGGGCCGGCCACAGAAACAGAACAAGTAGGAAGGATAGGTAGATATTATAGGTAGAGAGAGAGAGCAACCTAGACCGGCCTAAAAGGATATTATCTGTCTGTCTGCCATCTGTCTCTCTGTCTCCGTCTATCACCTGTCTATCTACCATCAATCACCAGTCTAGCTAGCCATGGAGTAGGAGAAAGAGACAGGCTGAGAAAGAAAAACAGAGGCAGAGATAGGTAACTTCACATTACTTTTTGGCCACATGGCACATGGGACCAGGGATGGAACCCGCACCCCCTGCATTGGAAACTCAACCACTGGGCCCCCAGGACAGTCCTGAGATGGAGACTGTTAAGAATTGGTTTATACAGTCACCAAAGCTAGCAAGTCCAAGATCCAGAGGGTAGGCCGAGAGGCTGGAGACCCAGGGAAGAGCTGCAGTTGAGTCCAGAGGCCAAATCTGCCTGCAGAATCCCCTCTTCTGCCAGGGAGGGCAGTCTTTTTTTTTCTATTAAAGCCTGCATCTGAGTAGATAGGGACGTAATCTGCTTTATTCAAAAAGCCACTGATTTAAATGTTAATCTTACATAAAAATATCTTCACAGAAACATCTAGAATAGCATTTGGCTGAATATCTAGGTGCCACGGCCTACCCATATTGACACACAGAATTAACTGTCTTACCTCCTCAAATGGTTTTTGGAACACTTCCCAAATTGAGGCCCTGGATGTGTGTGTTTAGGGGGTGGGGGAGATGTGAGCAGAGCTGCTGCTGAGACAACAAACCCAATCCCTCACATCCCCATGTCTTGAGACTCCCTGAAATCATCAGAGTGAGGGTGTTGGGAGGCCCAGAATGGCAACTGGGAACTCCAGGGATAGAGAGCTGGGTCTTTACATGAAAATGCTCACATCTGCACCCACAGCCTGGCGAGGCCTGGGGACACTCGGGGTACGGTTTCTTCTTGCCGAGGTAGGTGCTGAAGCCTCGTCTACCCATCTTAATACCTGGTGCCCGGCATACGCTGGGATAGCGTACAGGTATTCAGTGAGTTTTCAATGAATGTCTTCATAAATTCTGTATGCCTGGTAGTGGCATAGACAAGTGGCTTATTCATTAGAGGGTAAGCTGAAAATAGACACTGTGATCCATGTTAGTCCAGTGGGCCGTTTATGAGACCTTGACAGCAGCCGCCGGCAGTAATGGGAGACCCACCTGGGGTGGAGACCCCTCTGTCCACGGGCCGTAGGAGGACGTGCCATCCTGTCTTCCGTGGTGTGTAAAACTAGAAGTTCAGACCAGATGATCTGTATGATTTATTCCAGTTCTAACACTTACAATTCGGTAAAAGTATCCACATAGTGAACAAACAGCGGGATATGGTGTGGAATTCACAGCCACGAAGGAGACTCAGGGAAAGACGACAACCGACCCCTGTTCCACCTTCTCTACTTGATTTCAGAGCAGTTGCCTCTCTGAACAAGCAGGCCAAGCGAATTGATCCTTTACCATCTGGGAACTTCATTATCTTTTAAGAAACTGTTAGTTCTAATGTTTAAAGAGATGTTAGCCTGGATGGGCGGAGAAGGCAATGGCACCCCACTCCAGTGCTCTTGCCTGGAGAATCCCAGGGAAGGGGGAGCCTGGTGGGCTGCCGTATGGGGTCGCATAGAGTCAGACATGACTGAAGCGACTTAGCAGCAGCAGCTTGGATGGGAGGGAGGTTCGAAGAGAATGGATACATCTATAGGTATGCCTGAGTCCCCCTGCTCTGCGCCGGAAACCAGACAACACAGCTAACTGGCCAAACTCCAACATGAAATCAAAGTTCAGACGCAGCGGTCACCCACTCCCTGGCCCCTGCGCCTGGCGGCCCTGAGGGGGTTCAGGCTGGGCTCGGCCCCCAGGACGAGCAGGGCCTGAGAAGCGGCACTGCAACGTGCCATGTGGTGGGCATGGGCGTGAGAACTGGGAGGGGCAGCAGGCGGCGAGGACGGTCCAGGGGCGACAGAGTCCAAAGACGAACAAGCAGTGCACAGTCTCAGCCTGGAGAGAGAGGAAGAAGCGTGAAAGCGGCACGACGCTGGTCACGGAGAGTCTCTGGCTCTCCCTTCGGAAGCTGGTGAATACTGTGTATCCAGGGCAAATCGGAGGTGGCTCCGCGTTAGGCAACGCGCCCTGCAGTGGGGCTGGGACGTGACTCAGAGGTTTGGGGAGCCGCGGGCAAGGGTGAGAGAGGAGAATGTGGCAAGGGCTGGGGCGGGGGTGCTGCAGCCGGGGGAGAGCTGGGGAAGGAGCGGTCGAGCCCCACTCTGTGAGCAGTCACCTGACCCCCCCACCATGGTCGTGACCGCGGGCTCTGCCCTGCGCCCTGAATCTTGACGCTCTCTCTCAGGCCGACCGGGGACGCCTGCCTCCTGAACTCGCCTGTCCGTGAGGTACCTTTGCTGTAAGCCTGTTGGCGTGACTTGTTTCTTGCGGGTTTTTCTATTACCAGCTTCTAGTTGAATGTTGTGTTTTGGACCCAATCTGTAAACTTCCATCAGCGGGAGAGTTTTACCTATCGCGTGGAGACATGTCTATTATATATTGTGAAGTTAATAAAGCAGTTTAAAAAAGCAAAAACTAATAATAATAATAGTTTAAATCTGGGGACTTCCCTGATGGTCCAGTGGTTAAGAATCTGCCTTGCAATGCAGAGGAGGAGGGTTCAATCCCTGGTTCTNCAAGGGTGAGAGAGGAGAATGTGGCAAGGGCTGGGGCGGGGGTGCTGCAGCCGGGGGAGAGCTGGGGAAGGAGCGGTCGAGCCCCACTCTGTGAGCAGTCACCTGACCCCCCACCATGGCCGTGACCACGGGCTCTGCCCTGCGCCCTGAATCTTGACGCTCTCTCTCAGGCCGACCGGGGACGCCTGCCTCCTGAGCTCGCCTGTCCGTGAGGTACCTTTGCTGTAAGCCTGTTGGCATGACTTGTTTCTTGCGGGTTTTTCTATTACCAGCTTCTAGTTGAATGTTGTGTTTTGGACCCAATCTGTAAACTTCCGTCAGCGGGAGAGTTTTACCTATCGCGTGGAGACATGTCTATTATATATTGTGAAGTTAATAAAGCAGTTTAAAAAAGCAAAAACTAATAATAATAATAGTTTAAATCTGGGGACTTCCCTGATGGTCCAGTGGTTAAGAATCTGCCTTGCAATGCAGAGGAGGAGGGTTCAATCCCTGGTTCCGGCACTAAGCTTCCACTTGCCACAGAGTGACTAAGCCCAAGCACCACAACTAAGCCCAAGCACCACAAGTAGAGCTCACCCACGGCAGAGAAAGATCTCATGTGACGCGATGAAAATCCTGCATGCCCCAGCTAAGACTGGAGGCAACCAAACAAATTTTTAAGAGTTACATTTTAAAAGTTTAAATGTAAATAAATGAATTAAATTAAAAATTAATTGTAAAAATTATAGAACATAATAAATGTACATAAAGAAGAAAGTTAAGATATCATAATCCCAGAACTCAGTGATTACCTCTGTTAACTTTTTTGGTACCCATCCTTCCAGACATTTTCTAAGAACACGTATGCAATTTTTACATCAAAAAATGGGGCCATGTCATACATTGCTAGCCCTAAAGTCTGAACTTTAAGATCCTAGGAGCAGTCTTCCTTGTTTCTTGGTTACATCTCTCTTTTTCCGTCTTGAAGATCTCCTCACAATAGTATTGAAGTTTCTGGTTTTATTATAAACACTACAGGCGAGAGGCAGGGTTTGGTTTCAGGGGCCAGAGAAGAAAGTTGAGAAGGTCAAAATATAGAGAGCTCTTGGGAGGGTCTGAGAAGGAAGGGTTTCTACCCAGGTGATGTCTCCCTTGGTAGTGGGTTGAATTCTATTCCCCCAAATGGTATGTCCAGCTATGTACCAATGTGAAACTTGGACCATAAGGAAGGCTGAGCACCGAAGAATTGATGCTTTTGAATTGTGGTGTTGGAGAAGGCTCTTGAGAGTCCCTTGAACACCAAGGAGATCAAGCCAATCAATCCGAAAGGAAATCAACCCTGAATATTCACTGGTAAGACTGATGCTGAAGCTGAAGCTCCAGTACTTTGGCCACCTGATGAGAAGCGCCAATTCTTTGGAAAAGACCCTGATGCTCCGGAAGATTGAGGGCGGGAGGAGAAGAGGGAAGATGAGGTGGCTGGATGGCATCACTGACTCAGTGAACATGAGTTTGAGTAAACTCTGGGAGATGGTGAAGGGAAGACTGGCATGCAGCAGTCTAAGGGGTTGCAGAGTTGGACATGACTTAGCGACTGAACAAAAAGGTGTGTCCAAGTTCTAGATCCGGGTAGCTGTGAATGTGACCTTCCTGGGAAATAGGGTCCTTGCAGAGACAATCAGTTAAGGATATAAAGGTTCCCTGGATCAGATCTTTGCAGAAGTGTGGGCCCTAAATTGCGGGGGGGCGCTCCGCAGAAAGAGAGAGAGGCAATGGAACTTCCCTCAGCAGAGAGCCGAGGGGTCCCGAGGAAAAGTGAGCCTGCTGTCCGCCAACCCAGGCCCTTGGTGAGTGAGAGACAATAAGACGCAATAGGGGTTCCGTCTAGTGCAGTTCCCCCTTTATTGCTGCAAGCTCCCTGCTTATAAAGGCAAGCAGCGGGGGAGTTGCACCAATCACGTTAAAGGTCAAATCATCATGTGCTATCATTATAACAGGAGTCTATAGTGATCAGGCGCTGTCCACGTGCACGGAAACCAAGAGAGCCAATCAGAAGTTTTGACAACATAGACCACGCCCCCATCGCTTCCGCCAGCGGCCATCTTTGTTTCCGTTGGACCGCAAAGCTTTCTATTTTAAGGTTTCCCAATTAGGGCCCCACACTAAATCTAGCAACTGGCATCTTTACAAGAGAAAGGAGATTTGGGATGCAGACACAGGGACACCCGGAGAAGAAGGTATAGATGGAGCAGGATCAGAGGGAAGCATCCACCAATCAAAGGGCGGCCGGGACCGCTCACACCGGCCAGAAGCTCAGAAAGAGGCGTGGGCTGCATTCTCCCTGGGAGCCTCCAGAGTGAACCAGCTCTGCCAGCACCTTGATGTTGGACGCCTGGCCTCCGGCACCGCGAGAGGACACATCTGTATTGTTGTGAGCTGCCGAGCATGTGGCCGTTTCTGAGGGCAGCTCCAGGGAGCTAGTTTGCCGGTTCTATCTTAATGCTCGCTTCTTCCCATTCTGCCCTGGTTGCCCGACTCCCCCAGTGAGCTGGCGAATACCTTCTCAGCAGATCTGGGAAGTCAGTCCTGATAAGTGGGGTCAGGCCTGAACAAAATGTTCAGAAAACATTGGAGCTTTTCCCAGAATAAGAACCACATAATGTACAAATTGGGCCCCCTGGCTCTAAACATTCAAACTGATAAAGACGATCGAAGACTCGGAGTAAAACTACTCAGTGATTTATAGTTTACAAAGTACTTAGAGCAAACCCCACCCGAGCTTTCCAAATAAAAACAAAGCCCCAACTCTCAGCTCTCATTTGAAAGTTGCCTCTATCCTAGAGAGTCTGATTAGGAACCTGCCCAAATTATCAAGTCTCATCTTTTCTCTTTGACCAAACTCTTACCGCTGCTGGTAATAGCTGAGGAGATATCAAAGAGTGTGCCCTGCACAGAGAGAATTCCCTTCTAAATAAAAATCAGTTTTGCCCCTTGGTACCCATATTGGGCTTCCCTGGCAGCTCAGAAGGTAAAGAATCTGCCTGCAATGCTGTAGACCCTGGTTCGATCCCTGGGTCAGGAAGACCCCCTGGAGAAAAAAATGACAACCCACTCCAGTATTCTTACCTGGAGAATCCCATGGACGGAGGAGCCTGGTGGGCTACAGTCCATAGGATTGCCGAGAGTCGGACACAGCTCTGAGCAAATCACACATTACACATCCATCCATCCTCATGTTTGTTTCCTATATCTGGGCTTTATTTCTGCTTTGCAAATAAGATCATTTACACCATTTTCCTAGACTCCACATGTGTGCCTTAGTATACAATACTCGGTTTTCTCTTTCTGACTTATTCTGTATGACAGCTTCTAGGCCCATTCACGTCTCAGCACATGGCACGCCGTGGTGGTAGGGGTATGAGTTGGGAGACTGGGATTGACGCAGACATAAAATACTGATACTATGTGTAAAGTAGGGCACTAATGAGAACCTTCTGTGTATCGCAGGAACTCTACTCAGTGTGGGAACCTAAATGGGAAAGAAATCCAGAAAAGAAGGGCTGTGTTTGGACACATAGCTGATTCGCCTTGCTGTGCAGCAGAAGCTAACACAATATGCTAAATCAGCTATACTCAAAAGAAAATGGTACCAAAAAATCAAGTTTGCTAATAAACATATTTTAGAAGAATTTTAAGAACTTCTTAGCTATTTTCCCGTTCTGTACTGTACTATTCGAAGCACGCCCTCCTGTGTTTACCCTTCCTGTCACTATTATGCCAGCAGAAAAAAAATGCATATCACACTTTCTAAGAAAAGTTGTGAGGGAGGCTTAGAGGCAGCATTGCGCGTGGGGGCTTATTTCCCATATAATGACAGGGGTCTGTAAGAACTGAAAATAGATTGATTTGGAGGCAGTCCTAGGGGTCTAACATTTGAGGAACAGGTTCCCAGTTTTGCATTTTCAATGACAGCACTGAATTCCATGTGGTTAAAATTTCAAAAGTTAATTTTGTTTTCAGGAAAATGGTCTATTGTGCTAACAGCTTTTATTTTACCTAAACTGTCATTCATGTGGATTGAAATGTATAAACTGTACTCATTACAATTTAGATCCACCCAGAGCAGAGAAACAAAGGTTACAGGAGAGTAATGAGAACTTGCGCTCAGCAGATTTTTAGTTTAGTTTTTTTCAGTTTCTTCTTGAACCGGGCCCTGTGCTGGGTGCTGAGACACTCCATCCAGGAGCTGAGTCCAGCGGGGGGGCTGTGTGGGTGTGGGCAGTGCCGGGGAGGGCACCCTGCCTCGGGAAGGACCACACCCCAGGCGTGACACCTCCCTGGGGGCTGGCAGTGGCCATCAGGGATGGGGCAGGGGAGGAAGGTGAACAAGATGAAGGGAACCACCGCAGGTGCAAAGGCCCGGGGCTCTGGAGATCACAGAAACTCCGAGAAAGCAAAAAGGAAGCAGAAGGGTGGGAAGATGGAGGCTGGAGAGTGGGGCAGACCTCTGAGACATGAAGTCAGTCCGAGGACGAGGCCTGGATGACGAAAGCCTTGGGGATCAGGCCGAGAAGCCTGTGTGCCCTGTGTCGGAGGGGCTGGGGGATCAGTGCGGTTTTAAGCCAGGTGTGATGTGAGCAGATCTACGTGGCTCAGTCGGGGTGGCACTAAAAAGAGGAGAAAGGCCAGGGAAGGCCAAGGAAATTAAGCTCAGTCGTGAGCAAACCCCACTGCCTTAAATGGCAGAGTCCACTTTTATTAAGTGAAGGATGTCCACATAGCCAAACTCTTCCACACGTTTTTATCTGTGTCCAGAAATGAAAGCAGCTTAACCATAAAAACTGTTAATAAATAAGCTATTATTCCGAGTCTACTACCTGAAAACAAGGAACTGTGAGACAAGACATGAGCTTCTGTCCTTCTTCAGACGAGCTGTGTGGCTAAGGTACTTAGTCTTAAAAGGGACCGCCTTTCATTCCAGGCGCTGCAGGAGGTGGGCCTAATAAAGGGGGACGCTTGAACATTTCCAGCCAAATTCCCTCAGTGGAGGGTGTTAGAACAACTTGTTATTTTAAGCAATTTTGATAGATATTTGCATATACAAGCAAGCACAGTCTTTGAACCGGCCCATTATATAACCTCTCTTATCCCTGCAGGTAATGAGCTGCTGTAAATGCAGAATTAGATATAATCCTGGGTTTTCTGTGTGTGCACGTGCAGTCAGACCAATAAGAAATGAACACACTTGTTAGGGACAACAGCCGCCCGCCTTCCACTTCACTTACCTCTTGGGAATTATTTTCTTTTCTCAATTCCAAATCAAGAAAAACACACTCCATTTCCCAAGCCATGCTATCAGATAAGCACAGAAGAGGTAGTATTGGTAGCAACTGCCAAGAAACGTGTTGGAGTGAGACCTGTGAGGCTGCTGGTGTAACATCGAGAAATCGAGCCTTCTGTGCGTTCCCTTTTCCTTTCTCCCCACCCGCTATTTAGGGCATCTCATTCATTCACTCATTCACTCAGGCGCCGTTTAAGGTTCCTTCTCCAGCCCCGCTTTGGCTACTACAGTGAGATTTCATGTCAAGCAAGGTACACTCCCGCCCTCCCGTGACTGACGAGCAGCGGCAGAGCAGCGCGAGTTCTTTCTGGCGCTTCGGGGAAGGACGGCATTTGCGCGGCACTGGCCCCACCTCCTCCCAGTCCTGCGGGCAGCCCCGGCCCCGGAGCAGGCTGCCCAGGCTCGACGCTCAGCTCATCACTCGCAAGTGTCAGACCCAGGCATGCTGTTTGTCCTCGGCAAGCCTCATTTCTCTCATCCAAAATGGAGATCCTACAAAAGCCTACCTGATTAATAAAAAACTCGACTTGTAAAATGTCTACATCAAGGCCTGGCACAGGATAAGGACTCAATTCATTTCTGTTCTTGTCATAAATGCCTCGGCTTCCGGCCAAGAGTCATTTTCTACGTGATGCCGTGTGTGGGGCAACACCTTGGCTGCTGCGGGGAGACCCAAAGGCGGGCACTGCCTCCTAGCAGGTAATCCATACCCAGACAACCATCTGTGAGGAGGCGGTGCTCGCCCGCCGGCCGACAGAATGCTGGAATCTGGAGTAGCTGCAGCCGCGGGACGCTCCAGAGCGCAGCGGTTGCGGCGCGCGGGCTCAGTGGGGTCTGAGTTCCGGACCAGGGGTTGAACCCGTGTCCCCGGCGTTGGCGGGAGGATTCCTAACCACAGGACCGCTAGGGAAGCCCCAGGATCTGAGATCTTTGCTGGCTGTCGTTGGCTGGAGGCCTCCATCGCGTCCTTGCCACGTGGGCCTCGCCAACACTGCGGTTTGTCTTATCAAGGCACACAACCCAAGCGGGCAATAGAGTGTACTAGCAAGACGGAAGCCACAATCCCGTGCAGCTTAATCACAAAGTGTAACAGTCTGCTCAGCGCAGTGAGGGAAGCAAAGTCTCCATAGCAACCATCTCTCTCAAGCTCTGAACGTCCGTGTGCGGTGCCCCTCATCAACATACTTGGGTCCCAAGTCCTCAGTGTCTCCCTAGCAGTTTCCTCAGAGTTAGATTCTGGGAGAAGACAGAAGCGCAACTTATTTTACTGTCTTGTCAGCGAGCAGAAGCTCTATGTCAGTTCTCCATGTACGAATCTTAGCTCCTTGGGCGCCTGGGGCACCGGGTCTAAACCCCGTCAAGTCCCCCTTACTGGTTCAGTGTAGCTGTTCCCCGGTTTCTGCAGGCTTTGCTCCCAACTTTGCTCTGTAATTCTCTTTGGGGCACTCCCCTGGGTCCCCTGGAGCCACTTCATTCAGAAGTTTCCAGAATCAAAACAGCCAAGAAAGTTACAAATCTACATGGTTGGAGAAGGAAGTGGCAACCCACTGCCGGATTCTCGTCTGGAGAATCCCAGGGACAGAGGAGCCTGGCGGGCCACAGTCCCCAGGGTCGCAGAGAGTCGGCGCGCCTGAGCCGGCCCACACCGCAGCGCGGCGGCGGCCTGTAGCCCGTGACCGCCGGGCGGGGGATGTGAAAAGCTAGCCCCTTATTTTCAGGCGGGGTAAACGCTGCTGAGCAACTTATTCTCTACAGCTCCTCAGGGGTCCTCGTTGATTTTTGCTCCCTCTTCTGCACTTCCTGCCCCCTGTCTGATTTCTCTTGGGGCAATATGCTCAATAAATTATTCACACACAAACCATCTCTGCAGGGTCTGCGTCTGGGGAACCTGCCTAAGACAGAAGGTGCCATAAGTAGTCCCAGGAAGCTGGCAAAGAAAGGATTCTGGGTGCAGCTCATTTACCAGCAAGTTGGAAGATGGGGACCCCCATCTGTGGTGGTAGGTGGCCTTCTGAATCTTTTTTCTCTGTTAGAAAATGAGCATACCTTTATTTTATAAGAGAAAACTGCATATAATAATTTATCTCATTTATCTCATATAATGATTCATCTCATCTTACTTACACTTAAGGACATTTGTGGGCTTCCCAGGTGGCGCTCGTGCTAAAGAACCGGCCTGCCAATGCAGGAGACCTAAGAAACAAGGGTTCAATCCCCGGAGTCAGGAAGATCCCCTGGAGGAGTGCTCAGCAACCCACCCCGGTATTCTTGCCTGGAGAATCCCAGGGACAGAGGAGCCTGGCGGGCTACAGTCCCTGGGGTCGCACAGAGTCGGAGATTACGGCAGGGACAGCACAGCAAGGACATAGACACAGACCCCTAGGTCGCCGCGTGCACGAGGGAGCGTCGGGAAAGCTGACTGATTCTTACCTGTCAAGCATTCACTGTGGCACTGTATACCGCCTCAGTTACTAAGACTTTCACTCTTGGCGAGCAGTGATGGGACGTAGCTGAAAGTCTTTGTCCTGGCTTGTGCCGTTACCTCTAGCTTTTGAGAAATGATGATCGTAAGGACTATGTAGTCAGGCGGCATTGGGCTTGAGCAGATCCAGAACACGCTAGTGAACTGCACAGAGCAGGAGCCAGAGTCTACAGTCATCCACCAACCAAGGCATCTTCATCAGATCACACCTAGGCCCTCAGGGGCGGGGCTCCCCCGTGGCCAGCTGACGCAGGAGAGACCCCAAGTTTGGTTCCCTACGGACTGACTCAGCACTGTCAGCCCCGCTCAGCTCAGTCGCCAGCTGTGTCTGACTCTTGCGACCCCGTGGACGGCACACACCAGGCCTCCCTGTCCACCACCAGCTCCCAGAGCTTGCTTAAACTCATGTACATCGAGTCGGTGATACATCACCGACTCAGTCCTGTACACTGGCATCAACCGGAAATGGCCAGCTGCACTGGAGTCCCCCCTAAAGGTGGCTCTGATGAGACCAATGAGGATTAATTTTGTAATAGGCAGAGCTCTGGGCATTGGACCGGGTGATCCAATCTGTGTGGAAAGAGAGGTGGCCCAGGGTAAAGATACAGAGGACTCACGGGCAGTGGAAACTGCCTCCACTGGGGGCTCATGGGGCTGGAAGGTGTGCAACTGGAAGACGGGGTACATGGAGGTTTGGGGGAAGAGGCCGTGTGGAGTGGAGACCTGCATCTTGTACACTGATGCCCGCCAACGGGCACACACTGCAGAAGAGGCGTGAAGAAACGGGAGGGCATGCGGCTCACCAGGCAGGTGTCGGCCAGCATGTGCTGCCCGTGACCTCAGTCCTAGTCACAAGGCTCACAGATGCAATAGCCACGGCAACACAAGTGGAGGCCACACGCACGTGAGTCCAAAAGCCCAGGCGCCTCGCCACTGCAGCCGATGCAGCTGTTGCCACTGCTGAATGTCTGGCCTGCCCGAGACTGGCCCTGCGTCCCCTCCAGAGGGCCATTTCCTGAGGAGACCAACCAGAGTCTTGTGTGCGTGGTCAGTCGCTGAGTCGTGTCCAGCTCTTTGCTGCCCCGTGGACTGTAGCCCGCCAGGCTCCTGTGTCCACGGGATTTCCCAGGCAAGAGTACTGGAGTGGGGAGCCATTCTCTTCTCCAGGGGATCTTCCCGACCCAGGGATAGAACCCATGTCTCTGGCATCCTGCACTGGCAGGAGGATTCTTTACCACTGTGCCACCTGGGAAGCCAGACCGAGTCTTGCTGGTGAGTCGGTTATGCAGGATCCCTTTCACCCTCGCAGGGGCAGCATTTTGTTCTGACTGAGACTGATACAAATTCAAGGTATGAATTTGCTTTTCCTGACCACAGTGCTTTGGCAAGATTCACTATGTGAAGTCTCAGAATGTCTGATTTATAAACACAGAATCCCACAAAACATTTTTTTTTTTTGTCCTAACGAAAGCTATTCTAATGGGCAAATGACAAGGGGATCCACGGACGGCACAACATACTCACCATTCTAACATACACTGGACCCACCTTCTGAAGGCAGAGGAAGGCACCAACTTAGAAGTGCTGGCCTGTGAGGCTGGGGCACCAGCCTGCAGGTCGCTGCACGTGCCTTAAACCACTAGGCTTTCTAGTTTGCTGTGTCTCCAGGGAGCTGAATACATGGGTCTGGTGACTAAGGAGTGGGAAGAGGAGCAGCCTGGCTCGCTGCTGCTCCTGGTGGCCCGCTTGGGGAATGCAGCCTTCCCGTCTCCATAAGGCTGTAGCGGTCTAGCTCCTACAGGGAGAGGACCTCACACTAAGCTTAAAGCTACCACTGCAGTCCTACCATTTTGGATTCAGTGTGGGCGAAGAAAGCTATGATCACACTGGCTGAGGTAACTGACCCTGATCGTCACACGAAGGCAGGGCTGCCTGCTGCTTAACTGGGGACGAATACGTCTGACACTCCGCTGATCCACTGGACTCTCTCTCTTTCCCAGTTTTATCTGCAAACAGGCAACTGTGCGAACCACTGCCTGATAAAGACCTCGTGGCCCAGAGCTCAGGTCACTCAAGGATGAAGATTCGGGTCACTCCACCAAGCAATCCCTAGACGGGCAGAAGGGCTAGTTGAAGATTGAAAGGAGCCTAGAATGGATGGTAGAGACGAGAGGTGACGGATAGTAGTTTCAATCTTGAGGCCAGGGGCAGCAGCAAGGACTGTGGTTCGTCCCACTAGATTTGAGACCAGTTAGAATCTTGAAAAGACTGTGACAAGAAGGAGACTTAATGTGAGAACGTGTGGATCTGAGTGTTACAAGGGGTGGACTGCAGTGGATGCTTCTGGCGCTCTGCCCAGATCAGTTCAGAGCCTCATGACTGGTCCACTGCACCCTTCCCCCAGCTTCTGGGGCGCTTCTCTCCCGATGGCTCACACCTCCAACCGTAATCTCCCGTGGCCACTGCACCCAGGCTCACTCTAGAACCAAAACTGCTCCTCAGACCAAGGAATTCTCCAGGCAAGAACACTGGAGTAAGTGGCCATTCCCTTCTTCAGGGGATCTTCCCAACCCAAGGATCAAACCCCAGTCGCCTGCATTGCAGAGATTCTTTACTGTCTGAGCCACAAAATCCCAGCTCCCTTCCTTCAAGATGGGATCAGTTCACTGTGGAGTTTGTACTCCAGAGCTGCGTTCAGATCCAGCTGAGGCTTAAACTGCCACCTTGCTTGCCTTAGTCTCCTGTCCTTCCTAGTTTCTCCTGGAAGCATGTTCTTAATAAACTACTTGCATAGAAATCCTTGACAAAACACGACAGTTCCCTGCTGCGGCTGCTAAGTCACTTGTCGTGTCCAACTCTGTGCGACCCCATAGACCGCAGCCCACCAAGCTCCACTGTCCCTGGGATTCTCCAGGCAAGAACACTGGAGTGCATTGCCATTTCCTTCTCCAATGCATGAAAGTGAAAAGTGAAAGGGAAGTTGCTCAGTCGTGTCCGATTCTTTGCAACTCCATGGACTGCAGCCTACCAGGCTCCTCTGTTCATGGGATTTTCCAGACAAGAGTACTGGAGTGGGGTGCCATTGCCTTCTCAGAGACAGTTCCCTAGTAGCACATAAACTCTATGTGAACACTGTTTAGGGAAAAAAAAAAGTTTTTAAATCTCCTACTGTATGTAGCCCAGCATGGGGTATCTATCAGAAGTCCGTCTGGGGTTTGGCAAATTCTTTTAAGATTTTCTTCCTCTAGTAAGAATCTTGAGGATCCTAAGTGGCGATTGCATTAGTATAGTACAGACAGGAACATCTGTAAATTATCAGTGTTACATCAATGTAAAACACATGTCCCAGGTTTTTTGGACAACTCTGATTTCAGTTTTCCAATCTCCCTGTCAGACCATTTCCAGACAGCGTGTCCCAGTCGGTGTGGAGTTTGGACAGCAAAGGATAACGTGCTAGCCAGAGGCAGCTGCGGGGGGACGCTTAAGCATTATAAAAAAGCAGGGACTGAAGTCAGCAAGCCTGGACCTCAAATCCTGGCTGCACCCGAGCCAGCTCCGACCTTGGCCACGTTTTATCCCTGTTGGGACCAAGTTACTAGCTCCTATTTCCCAAGACTGAGAATGAGTGTATCCAGGCAGAGTGCTTAGCGCTGCTCCTTGACCTAGTAAAGCTCAAAACGTGGTTCCTTCTGGAAGGGCAAGAAGAGCGGATGGGGCTCGGGACGGCGCAGCCGTTACAGAGCCAGGCGGGGGAGCGGCCGAAGCGTTCGCGGTCCCTTCCGCCCCGCAAGCACAGGACACAATACTTTCCCAAGCAAACGGCCGGCGGACGTCATCCCGGCCGGAAGGGCCGGCGGCCTCAGAGGAGAAAGGCCCCGAGACCCCGGACCGCCACGCGGCTCCACCGCCCACCGCCCCCTAGTCTGGGCTGAGATAGGCGAGGGGCGTCCGCCAGATCCAGGGCCGCGGAGGCGGACGCCCGCCGCCGGTGTCCTAGCAACGTCCGCCCCGCCCCCCCCGCGCGGCGTGGCGGGGGCGGGGCCAGGCGCCGCCGTTGCCATGGTAACGCGTCCGCCACGCCCGACGCCGGCGGCGCCTGCGGGAGGCCCGCGCTCCCGGCCCCGCGTGGGCACCCGGGCGGCGTCCCTCCCGCCGCCGCGGCTCTCGCTCCGGCCTGGGGGACCCACGCTGTCGGCTACCTTGGCCGGCCCCGCGAGGCCGGCCTCTATCCCGCCCTGCTCCCGCGCCGCCGGGGCCCGCTGAAGGCCTGGAGACTTTCCAGCCCGTCTCGTGGGCTCGGGGTCGGTCCTCCGGGCCGGGTCTAGGCAGGAGGAGCCTGTTTGGTTCTGGAGTCTCGCAGGACCTTTTTCCCCACGACTTGCGCGAGAGGCATGCACAGACACGGCCTAGGGTCCCGTCCTTTCCCTCGAGTGTTGCACCGGAAGGGTCTTTCATCTTGTAAAGAGAACTTGCAGAAAAGGAGACGGTTTCCAAAACCAGCCTTTTAAAACCACCCTGTCAATAAGGATCATGTTTCACGAAGGCCATCTTAAGCTGAAAATGCTCACTTCTGAAAGAAGAGTCCGGACTCCGGACTTGAATTTGCATTCTCAGTCCCACTCTGCCTTGAGCTGCGTTTGGAGAATTCACTTGTGGGGTATTAAATTTAAACGTATACGCCTCTAGCTAGTATCCTGTATTATGACTGCTCTGTTAAAGGCACAGAGACAAAGCCCCACGACTTTCAGTCATCCTCCGGCTTGAGTATTTTTAACAGAGGCGGAGACAATCACGTGTTTGTGAGTTTAATCAAATTGACAAAGGCTGTGAGCGAGAAAGGCTTGCTATGTAATGCCAAGACTGCATTAGGTACAGAAAGATGCGTTCTCTTTGGACTTAACTTGAATCCGAGCTTTTCAAATGGAATCTTCTCTTGCATGTATTTTTCTCTATCTCCTGCCAGCGCAAAATTTAAATCAAAATTCTGTTTCTTATATTCGTTTCTATGGTAAATGTGTCTAGGCTGAGATGATGCATTGTCTTGATGAACAAGGAGACACGCAGCAATCACTGTGAATTGAACACCTTGCTGATTGAGCAACACTTGAACCTGGAGGCAAGAACGACCGTAATCGCAGAAGAAGAATAAGAAGAATCCTCCACGGTGTATTTCACAAACATGTTCACAGCTGACGTTTTTCCACTCTAATGGATCATTCACCGGGAACTTTTTTATCCTTCATTTTGCCAGACTATTTAGTCTCTTAGAAAGCCACTTTTACCTACTTTTTAGTTTGAAAATGTAACCGTGGTTGGGCACATGATCATATATATGAATGTGTGTGCTTGTATATTTCCCCCCACTATCAAAACAGAACCTTTATGTTGCATTCAGAAAGCTAAACCAAGCACCTGAAAAATGATAGTTTTATGTTTAGCACTAACTGGAGGAAAAAGGGAGGGAGGGAGTTCAGTCATGTCCAACTCTTTGCGACCCCATGGACTGTAGCCCACCAGACTCTTCCATCCATGGGATTCTCCAGGCAAGGATACTGGAGTGGGTTGCCATTTCCTTCTCCAGGGGAACTTCCCAACCCAGGGATCGAACCCAGGTCTCCCGCATTGCATGCAGGCGCTTTACCCTCTGAGCCACCCGAGGAAAAAGGGATGTATGAAAAACAGGAGGTATAAAGTTGGAGAAAAAAACGGATGAACATAATGACTTTTTTTGTGCATGAGGTGAATTGCTAAATCTGCTTCACATTTGGTAGTTTAAATGTTAGGATAGTAGAAAATAATAACTATATTTTATAGTAAAATATTAGCACTTGCAAACAATTTTTATATGGTAATTTTCATAATGCCTGATTATGCACATTCATTACCCAGAAGTTCTTTTCACAGAAGTCAGGAAGCAACAGTTAGAACTGGACATGGAACAACAGACTGGTTCCAAATAGGAAAAGGAGTATGTCAAGGCTGTATATTGTCACCCTGCTTATTTAACTTATATGCAGAGTACATGATGAGAAATGCTGGGCTGGAAGAAGCACAAGCTGGAATCAAGATTGCCAGGAGAAATATCAGTCACCTCAGAGATGCAGATGACACCACCCTTATGGCAGAAAGTGAAGAGGAACTAAAAAGCCTCTTGATGAAAGTGAAAGAGGAGAGTGAAAAAGTTGGCTTCAAGCTCAACATTCAGAAAACTAAGATCGTGGCATCCAGTCCCATCACTTCATGGGAAATAGATGGGGAAACAGTGGAAACAGTGCCAGACTTCATTTTTTGGGGCTCCAAAATCACTGCAGATGGTGACTGCAACCATGAAATTAAAAGACGCTTAGTCCTTGGAAGGAAAGTTATGACCAACCCAGACAGCATATTAAAAAGCAGAGACATTACTTTACCAACAAAGGTCCGTCTAGTCAAGGCTATGGTTTTTCCAGTAGTCGTGTATGGATGTGAGAGTTGGACTATAAAGAAAGCTGAGCGCCAAAGAATTGATTTTTTTGAACTGTGGTGTTGGAGAAGACCCTTGAGAGTCCCTTGGACTGCAAGGAGAACCAACTGGTCCATCTTAAAGAAGACCAGTCCTGGGTGTTCACTGGAAGGACTGATGCTGAAGGTGAAACTCCAATACTTTGGCCACCTGATGTGAAGAACTGACTCATGTGAAAAGACCCTGATGCTGGGAAAGATTGAGGGCAGGGAAAGATGGGGACAACAGAGGATGAGATGGCTGGATGGCATTACCAACTCAATGGACGTGCGTTTGGGTGGACTCCAGCAGTTGGTGATGGACAGGGAGGCCTGGCGTGCTGCGGTTCATGAGGTTGCAAAGAGTAGGACATGACGGAGCGACTGGACTGGACTGATTCTTCATTGTGAGCTTAGACCAGCATGATTGCCAGATACTGGTGAGGCTGCACATATGCCTAGCATGGCAAATAGAACTGATCAGCTAAGCCATTTAATTGAATGGTTGTTCTCTGTAGGTAAGTAGAGGTTTGGTTATACCCATGAGTTAGCCCAAACTTCATTCAGAATTCACTGACCATTTTGGAGAGTTACTGCATTTTATTAAGAATATGTGAGTGTTGAGAACCTCACTATATTTTCTGCAGCATTTCCTGATGTGAAAATGATCTCCGTGTGAGCATTCCAGTTAGTTTCCAGTATTACAAGGTTTCTACCTTTTTATTTATGGTTATTGTTTCCTTAGGAACCTAATATTTATCAAACACGGGATCCATTTTGCATGCTAACCTTTCTTCTTTTTCAAATAATCGGTGACCTTAAGCTTTGAGCATCTTAGCCTTATTACTGGCTGCCAGCCTCTTATCTAATGCTGCATTAAACTTGATGTACTGCTTTATCTATACTACTTTAATCTTTTAGAAGCTTATAATATGAGCTCTTTAGTAAAATGTTTTATCGTATGAATAAACTAACCTTTCTCCACTTTTCCAGATTTCTCTACTTTTGCTCACTTACCTATGTACCCTTTTCCCTTCTTTAAATACTCATGTTTCCTATACAGTCCAAAACACTTGTTTCTTTAGAAATGATTGTGTTACCACAAAGTGTTCTGGTTTAGTTCTTAACGCTGTGTGTTCAGAGCTTCCAGTCTTGGGAAAATATAAATGTATCTGTTGGCGATGGTGGTAAAGAACACGCCTGCCAGTGCAGGAGAGGTAAGAGATGTGGGTTCGATCCCTGGGTCAGGAAGACCCCCTTGGAGAAGGAGAGGACAAGCCACTCCAGTATTCTTGCCTGGAGAATTCCATGGACAGAGAACCTGGTGGGCTACGGTCCGTGGGGTCACAGTGAGTCGGACACGACTGAAGCAACGGAGCAACAGCACGTTGCTAGAAGAGGCCCCCACCTTGAAATCGTCAAATGTTTGTTCCCATCCAGCTTCAAGCTCACCTAATACTCTCTCATCACTCCATAGAATTTGAACAGGCAATGTAGTGCAGTAGTTAGGAGACAAGACTCTCAACTCAGGCTAAGAAGCAAGTCCTGGTTCTAATGCTCACTAGCTATGTGACTTTAATCAAGGTTAAAAAAAAAAAAAAACTCAAGGCCTCAGTTTTCTCATCTGTAAAATTGAGATTATGGCACTTGGTTCATTAAATCTGCAATTCTTGCAAAGCTCTTGGCATGCAATCAGCAATGAATGGTGCTAGTCAGTGGTGGCTGTCCTCATCAGAGTTATTATCAATATTAAAGCATTGTTTCCACAGTCACCAGTTTACTCAGCCTGAATTAATTTATTAGACTATCTGCAGATAGAATTCTTACAGGACCTGAAACAGACGTTTTGAGTAAGGAGGGCAGGGAGAAGGAGTGGAAGGGAGCAGTCCAGACACCGGCCAGGCAAGTCCCGGCAGCGGGGTTAACTGCTGGCCTCGGTGGCTCCTGGATCTCGCCAACCAGCAGAAACCACCCAACCTAGACGTCCACCTGGGTTTGTGCTGGTGCCTCATGAGAACCTCAGTTATCCCCAGAACTCTGCTTCAGGGAAGTCTGAAAACTGGGTCTGCGGTGTTCCCACCTCTGCAGTCAAGGAAGGCATGAGAAAATAAGGTTGGAAAGGCTAATCCTTTGTCCACTACTCTTCCTCCCAAACGTGAGCCGCCACATTATAGCAGTAACGGAGAGTTTCCTGGTGGTCCAGAGGCCAGGACTCTGTGACCTCGCTGCTGGAGGCCTGGGTTCAGTCCCTGGTTGGGGAGTTGAGATCCCACAAGCCACGCAACGCAGTCAAAAAGAAAAGCGAAGCAGGACCAACAAAAAAGAAATTACGGCAGTGAGAGCAGACGCTCCCTGACTACGGTGCCGGCTCCGCAAAGGAAGGCCAGACTGCCTGTATCCGTGGGGATGTTTCATTTTCCCTGCAGCCCAATCACAATCCACTCTTTTTCTTTTTAGTATTTATTTCTTTATTTGGCTGTGCAGGGTCTTCGATGCGGTACGCAGGGTCTTCAGGTGCAGCATGTGATTCCAGTTCCCTGAGCAGGGGTCCACCCCAGGCCGCTGCAATGGGAGCTCGGAGTCTGAGCCACTGAGCCACAGGGACGTCCCCACAATCCAGTATTGATGTTCCACGACCTAAGAGCTGAGCTGTCGAGTTAATCATGCCCCAGAAATGCTTTATAAAACAGGAGGGACACAGGGAAGGGGGAAAAAGGGAAGTGATTAGCATATGTAAATGACCCATAAAGAGCAAGAAAGGCCTGTGCTAGCCACTATGACCCTTGGTTTTGCCAGGGTCACAAGTCCAGAGCTGGTGTTCACAGTTTCCTTCTGCCATGCAGTCTCTGCTCCCTGCGGGTCTGCTCAGTGGGCCAGGCTTCCTTGCCCGGTGGCGTGATCTAAACCTTTATTTCCCAGGTGTCTTGAGTTCTAGGCTGGCTGAAAGAAACTGAAAGTGTTAGTTGCTCAGTCGTGTCCGACTCTTTGCAATGCCATGGACTGTAGCCCACCAGGCTCCTCTGTCCATGGTATTATGCCCAAGTTGGGAAATCTCCCAATGACCACCAGGGAGCCGATATCCGATGCAAAAGCAAGAGAGTTTATTACCAAGCTGGAGCTGGGGCTCCTACCGTTACTGATGCAGCGGCTAAGGAGAGGAGCCCCGAACTCTGGATTACATTGCTTATATAGGGTATTCTCGTGCGCGAAAAATTCAAAAAACGGGAGTTTCCGGGTTGGGAGACGTCTAATTGGTTACCTTCTGTGGAAGGGTTAGGTGTTGGGTTCTGATTGGTTTTCTTCTTTCCATGGTAAATCACTACTTTCAAGATAAATCACAAATGTAACTCATTACTTTCAAGGTAAATCACAAATTCTTGAACTTAAAGTCAGGAGGTTTAACCTAAGGGCTGATTGGCTCACGCACAGTGGCGAGGCAATATCCAAAGTCTAAGTCTGTTAGCCCGGAATCTTTACAAAATGGAGTTCTTTTACAAGATGGAATAGCTTAGGCTCTTCAATGGGATTTCCCAGGCAAGAATACTGGAGTGGGTTGCCATTTCAAGATGGCTGAAATCTTCTCTAACTTTGCCCCTGGGTGTGGCGGTCCTAGGAGGTGCTCCAGAGAACCTGTTGGTCCTCAGTGTGTAGCAGTGACCTTAATTATCCTTGAAAGTAAAGAATTCGGTGATGACTAGGTGGGAGTCTCAGCTTCTAGTCCAGTGAAACCATGTGTTCCCTGCTGGAAGAGTTCACAAACCTCCAAATCCACGGTGGCTCCAAGTCCCAGTGGGGCAAAGAAAAGCTTTTATGGGGACCACCCTTGTGGTTCAGTGGCTAAGACTCCTCGCCCCCAATGCAGGGGCCTGGGTTGATCCCCGGTCAGGGAACTGGATCCCACATGCCGCAACTAAGACTGGTACAAACAAATAAGTAAATATAAAATTTTTAAAGCTTTTATGTAGCATTAGGTTTATTTTTTGCTCTTATTTTTGACACGTTTTTTTAACATTTGTGTTTATTTCCTTACTTGTCTGTGCTGGGTCTTAGTGACCTTAGCTGTGGCTTGTGGGATCTAGTTCTCTGACCTGGGGTCAAACCTGGGCCCCTGAATCGGGGACATGGACTCTTAGCCACTGGATGGCCAGTGAAGTCCCTGTGCGGCATCGGCTTTCATAACGAGAGGCGCTGTCTTCATCTTCAGCCCTTGGCTTCCAGATCTGTGAGATCTGCTGCAGGAGAAGCCACACGTGCTCCCCGCGGAGAAGGGAAGCGCCCTGAGAGGCATGGCTCCGGCTGTCTTCCCCGGCCGTTCCCCTCTCTGCCTGGCGGCCTTCGGCGCGATGGTCACGCAGGCAGGTCGGTGAGGCGCGTGGAGGTCAGCCGCCTGCTTTTTTCTTGCAGTGATATTCTTTTCTTGGCAGAAATCATGTTGCATGGAATATCATGAGAACAAATAATGCACGTGATGCGTCCATAAACGGCATTGCTGGCAGAAGAGGGCCTAACCTTTCATAGACACATTTTATTTCAAGAAGGAATCTGTTCATATCGGTTCATTTTTGCTTAAGAGACTCTAACCTCTTGGTTAGATAGGTCAGTCTTGTTCTCTGAAAAATTATAATTGATTTAGGCTTCTGATTTCTCAATTGAAACCCTTCCACATTTATATAAAGTATTGAAACTTTTCATGGAACATAATGGTTACAGGATTATAGCAATAGTTGTAAGTTCAGTTCAGTCATCATCGGTTCAGTTGCTCAGTTGTGTCCAACTCTCTGCGACCCCCATGAACTGCAGCACACCAGGCCTCCCTGTCCATTGCCAACTCCCAGAGTTTACTTAAAGCCACATCCATTGAGTCAGTGATGCCATCCAACCATCCCATCCTCTGTCGTCCCCTTCTCCTCCTGCCTTCAGTCTTTCCCAGCGTCAGGGTCTTTTCCAAGGAGACAGCTCTTCACATCAGGTAGCCAAAGTATTGGAGTTTCAGCTTCAAAATCAGTCCTTCCATGAATAGTCACGACTGATATCCTTTAGGATGACTGGTTGTAAGTTACATAAAAATACTATAGATATATGATTATATTTGGGCTTCCCTGGTGGCTCAGATGGTAAAGAATCTGCAGGTTCGATCCCTGAATTGGGAAGACACCCTGGAGAAGGAAATGGCAACCCAGTCCAATATTCTTTCCTGGAGAACTCCATGGACAGAGGGGCCTGGCAAGGTACAGTCCATAGGGTTGCAAAGAATCCGACATGACTGAGTGACTAGAGCTTTTTATTTCCACTTTCAAGGTTATGTATATAAGATTCAGCATGGTTTATGAGATCTGCAAGAATAATACAAACACTTGGAAAGTTGTTTGTTAAGATAGACACCTGAGTTACATTAAAAAGAAATCTAATATAGAGGTATATACATGTTATTGAAAAGTTTGATGGCATTTTATCTGAATCTATAAAATCTTCCTTAAAAGTGATTGTCAAGATTTGCTCTATATAAAGAATAAGAATGACTTTATATAATGTGTAAAAAGATCTGTAAATCGAGCCCAAGAGAGAGACTGGCGATCTTCTGTAAAGGGCCCAGGGTAAGTACCTTGGGCTTTCTGAGCCCTGTGGTCTTTGCTGCAGCTGCTCACCTCTGCCATTGGAGCACAGAAGCAACCATAGACCTTGTGTAAAGGAACAGATGTGGCTGGTGTTCCAATAAAACTTTATTTAAAAAAAAAAAGCAGCCTTCCAGATTGGCCCATGGACTATAGTTTGTCAACCTCTGATCTAAAAGATTGAAGTTTTTTTATTTGTAAGTCAATAGCTGGCTGTAATAATTTCAGAGCTAGAAGGAATCTCAGAAATCATTCCCTTCAGTCCAGTAAGTGTTAAGGGAGGTAACTGTTAAGGTAGCTGAGGAGGTTAAGGAGGATTTGATGGGCCAAGTGACTTGTTCAAGAGCACATTATTAAAAGCATGTTTATAACTTAATTCCATTATAAACTGAAGCACAAAACCAATAATGATGGAATCTCTGTATTTGTAGAATCTATTTGGTGTGTGTATTCCAAACCTGCTACAAATAATGTGTAAGTTGAAGGAGCAGGTAAGTGTTTTACAAGTAAGGAGGCACGCTAGAGTCTTTTCAGAGTTCGTTACCCTGAACCACTTGGAATTATATGTGTAGGAAAATGATCACTCGTTGCTTTGGGATCCTTATTTTTCTCATCTGTACTCTAATTCCTCTCAGTATCCTAGGATTTATCAATAGAAGAAAGTAGTAAACGAATCAGCTCTAACATCCTTTTTCAGCGTTTGTCCAGAGAGGCTTTGCCTGTTTCATCCATGACTTTATTGCTTCTAATCAGCTCCCAGTAAGAAACAGCACTGAGGAAGATTGTCTAAGGTACACGTTTTCATGCTGGCATTGAGAAGCATTAACAGGAGTTAAGTGTGGAAATCTCAGCATGCTGAGATCAGTTTACAGCCGTAAATATAATTTCCTTCCAAGCCTTTTCAAATCTGGAACACTGAGAATGGCTCGTTAAACTCAAATATTTATGTCATTTTGATAGTATCAGAAAAAGGAACTTATTTTCATTCTTTATCTTAGTCTTATTACAGTCTACAACACTAGTCCACTAAAACTGGGTTTTCCTCAATTTGGGGGACAGGGGTCTCTCACAGATGTGCACGTGTATGACAACCGTGGATTTATTGGGCGAATCCTCTTTCTCACCAACTTGCCATCCAGTACTCTCTCTGTGTGGGTTTCCCCTGTAGCTCGGTGGTAAAGAATCTGCCTGCAATGCAGAAGACACGTGCGGGAAACACGGCTTGGATCCCTGGGTCTAGAAGATCCCCTGGAGGAGGAAATGACAACCCACTCCAGTATTCTTGCCTGGGAAATCCCATGGACGAGGAGCCTGGCGGGCTCGCGGAAGAGTCAGACCCAACTCAGTGCCTAACCAGCGTCTATGTCCGTCACCAAGTCTGGCGTTTGCTCGTGTGTTGTGTGCAAGCTGCTTTTTTCACTTCCTAAGGATGTTTTCGCTGATGATGAAATGTTCTTTTCAGCCTGATATTCAATAGCCGCATGGTATTCCATCAGCCACATGGACCATCATTAATTTGCCCATTCTATTGCTGGACTTTGTGTTTCCAGCTTTTCACTGTCATAAATAATGTTGTGATGAATATCCGTGGACATAAATCTTTGTAACCATTTCTGATTGTTCGTGTAAAGATAAATGCTTAGATGTGAAATTGTTATGAGGGTACATTCTGCTGGACGCTATATGCTGGAGCCTGTGCTTTGGACAGGGCTCCCCAGGTGGCGCTAGTGGTAAAGAACCCGCCTGCCAATGCGGGAGCCGGAAGACATGTGGCCTCCGTGCAACCCGCTCCAGTATTTGTACCTGGAGACTCCCATGGACAGAGGAGCCTTGCAGGCTAGTTCATAGGGTGGGCTACGGTCTACAAGTCCACCTTTCAGTTCAGTTCAGTCACTCAGTTGTGTCCGACTCTTTGAGACCCCATAAATCACAGCACGCCAGGCCTCCCTGTCCATCACCATCTCCTGGAGTTCACCCAAACTCATGTCCATTGAGTCGGTGATGCCATCCAGCCATCTCATCCTCTGTCGTCCCCTTCTCCTCCTGCCCCCAATCCCTCCCAGCATCAGGGTCTTTTCCAGTGAGTCAACTCTTCACATGAGGTGGCCAAAGTATTGGAGTTTCAGCTTTAGCATCATTCCTTCCAAAGAAATCCCAGGGCTGATCTCCTTCAGAATGGACTGGTTGGATCTCCNACTTTCATCAAGAGGCTTTTTAGTTCCTCTTCACTTTCTGCCATAAGGGTGGTGTCATCTGCATATCTGAGGTGATTGGTATTTCTCCCAGCAATCTGGATTCCAGCTTGTGCTTCTTCCAGCCCAGCATTTCTCATGATGTACTCTGCATAGAAGTTAAACAAACAGGGTGCCAATGTATAGCCTTGACGTACTCCTTTTCCTATTTGGAACCAGTCTGTTGTTCCATGTCCAGTCCTAACTGTTGCTTCCTGACCCGCATATAGGTTTCTCAAGAGGCAGGTCAGGTGGTCTGGTATTCCCATCTCTTTCAGAATTTTCCACAGCTTATTGTGATCCACACAGTCAAGGCTTTGACATAGTCAATAAAGCAGAAATAGATGTTTTTCTGGAGCTCTCTTGCTTTTTCGATGATCCAGTGGATGTTGGCAATTTGATCTCTGGTTCCTCTGCCTTTTCTAAAACCAGCTTGAACATCTGGAACTTCACAGTTCACGTATTGCTGAAGCCTGGCTAGGAGAATTTTGAGCATTACTTTACTAGCATGTGAGATGAGTGCAATTGTGTGGTAGTTTGAGCATTCTTTGGCATTGCCTTTCTTTGAGATTGTAATGAAAACTGACCTTTTCCAGTCCTGTGGCCACTGCTGAGTTTTCCAATCTTCCCGACCCAGGAATTGAACCTGGGTCTCCTGCATTGCAGGCAGATGATTTACCAACTGAGCTATGTGGGAAGCCCCCCGCCCCACACACACACACGCCCCTAATTAGCTATGCAGTGTCAGGGGGAAAATATCACTGCAGAGTTCTGAGTCTCCATTTCCTCTTGTGGAAAACTGGATGGTAAAAGTAAATAATCTCACTGCCCATCTCTAAAATTTTGTGGTTCCATCCATGAGTCCACCCATCAGCAAGCCTCATCAGTGGGCAACATGGAAGGAGGTGGACGGCCACCAATGCAGCATATTTTCATTTACACATTTAAGGAAGGGCCTTGAAATCATCTCTCCCAGCCTCTGGCATTCAGATACCTGAAATCCCACTCTTAACTCCTTGGGGTTTTCATTCTTCATTCTGCAGGAGCTGTCCTTCCTGCTTGAAGGTTTCTTGTTCTTTGGCTTCAGTAACAATTGCTTCTGAACCCTTGAACATGTTCCCTCTGCCTGGGATGCTTGCAGTCCCTTTCTTTACTAAACTGAGTCCGGGCATAGCTTCTGGAAAGCAGCCTGAATAAAGCATGATACACGGGGTTGGCGTCAGTCAAGGCCAGGGTCTACCACATACTTGCTGTGTGACCTTGGATAAATTATGTATTCTTCCTAACCTCCACTTCCTTATCTGCATAATGGGATAATCAGAGTATCTGCCTCTTGAGAGCATCGTGAGAAGGCAGCGAGGCTGCATGCAGAACTTGGCCCGCGATGCTTGATTCCTTTTTGAGCTTTCAAGCACCTCGCGTGTACATCTATCTTAGCGTTTACCATACTGCATCCTGAATATTCATTTCATCTCCATTCATTAGCACTGTGTCTGGCACACGTAGGCCCCCAGCCACCATTTGTTGAGGGGATAAACGAATCGTGTTGTAAACATCTTGAGAAGACCCGTTTTTTTTCAGTAGTGATTGTTTTGGATTTTTATTGTTACTATGGTTTATTTCTTTGTTCTTTGTTTTACTACAACACTACCAGCAATGCTTTCCAACCTGGCATGTCAGGAAACAGAATTAATTCCCTATAATAGATGTTTAGGGTTGGGGGATAAGGATGGTCGACCCAGAGAGACAGAACGGCGCCAAACAGGGAAATGAGACTGTGCAGAAACTGAACTTCGTGTCTCGGTTCTTCTGTGGGGCATACTCTAAGAAGATGCCCCATGCTTCCTGCTTTCGTCCCTGATTCTAACAGAACCTCTGGCTCTGTGAGCTCATCCTTGTGGGCAGGCTCAAGTCTGTCTATATACAGATATCTAATGCTGCTTGTTTCTCCCTGAACGTCTCAATACAACCTCAGAGAACAAATGAGCAATAAAATATCTCAAATCAGATCCCATCACTAAAATTCCTTTAAAAGCATATACATGTTTACAAACAGACTGCCTTGGAAGGTAGCCAGGGCCTGGAGACAGCAGAGAAAGAAAAGAGCAGAGTATATGGGAAGAGGGAGGGCAAAAGGCAAACTGAAAACTGAGATGTCTTTGGGGGAAGAAAAATCAATATGGGCTATGAATCTTTTAGTATTAGACTGATGGTGGAAAGCATCACAACAGTTTTTTTTTTTTTAAGCATTTAAAAATAATTATCCATGCACATTAGCTAGTGTTTCTTTAGAGGAAAAAAAAAAGACCTCATAAGGATCATATTTCAAAAATATTTTAAGATGGCAAAGTTGCCTTCAACGTGCACACCGATGTCTGGCCCTTCCCTAAAGAGCTACTCACGTTTATTGTTAGTTCTAAGAGCCTCAGACACAGGATCCTCATTACGATCAATTCTGGGGCTCTCCAGTGAATGCCTCATTACTTTAAAAAGAATCTGTCTTCCCTCTATACCCCTCCATATTCCCTTCCCAGATCCAGCCGTTCTTTCTCATGGCGTTGGAGAATTTGTTCCGCTGAATTGTGCCCTGCGTGTGCAATGCCCTTGACCTACACGTTGCCTTCCCGTCTCCCTTGTTGCTGTTCAGTCACTAAGTCGCGTCTGACTCTTTGCGACCCCATATCTGCAGCATGCCAGGCCTCCCTGTCCATCACCAGCTCCCAAGTTCACTCAGACTCACGTCCATCGAGTCGGTGATGCCATCCAACCATCTCATCCTCTGTCGTCCCCTTTTCCTCCCGCCTGCAATCCTTCCCAGCATCAGGGTCTTTTCCAATGAGTCGGCCCTTTCCACCAGGTGGCCAAAGTATTGGAGCTTCAGCTTCAGCCTCAGTCCTTCCAATGAATATTCAGGGCTATTTTCCTTTAGGATTGACTGGTTTAATCTCCTTGCAGTCCAAGGGACTCTCAAAAGTCTTCTCCAGCATCACAGTTCAAAAGCATCAGTTCTCTGGTGCTCAATCTTCTTTATGGTCCAACCCTCACATCCATTCAACACACCTAATTCAAGATAATTAGAGATACTAAGGGAATATTTTATGCAAAGATGGGCTCAATAAAGGACAGAAATTGTATGGACCTAACAGAAGCAGAAGATATTCAGAAGAGGTGGCAAGAATGCACAGAAGACCTATACATAAAAGATCTTCATAACCCAGATAATCACGATGGTGTGAGCACTCACCTAGAGCCAGACATCCTGGAATGTGAAGTCAAGTGGGCCTTAGAAAGCATCACTACGAACAAAGCTAGTGGAGGTGATGGAACTCCAGTTGAGCTATTTCAAATCCTGAAAGGTGATGCTCTGAAAGTGCTGCACTCAATATGCCAGCAAATTTGGAAAACTCAGCAGTTGGCCACAGGACTGGAAAAGGTCAGTTTTCATTCCAATCCCAAAGAAAGGCAATGCCAAAGAATGCTCAGACTACCACACAATTGCACTCATCTCACATGCATTGAGTTAAGTAATGCTCAAAATTCTCCAAGCCAGGCTTCAGCAGTACGTGAACCGTGAACTTCCAGATGTTCAAGCTGGTTTTAGAAAAGGCAGAGGAACCAGAGATCAAATTGCCAACATCCACTGGATCATCGAAAAAGCAAGAGAGTTCCAGAAAAACATCTATTTCTGCTTTATTGACTATGCCAAAGCCTTGACTGTATGGATCACAATAAACTGTGGGAAGTTCTGAAAGAGATGGGAATACCAGACCACCTGACCTGCCTCTTGAGAAACCTATATGCGGGTCAGGAAGCAACAGTTAGGACTGGACATGGAACAACAGAGTGGTTCCAAATAGGAAAAGGAGTACATCAAGGCTATATATTGTCACCCTGCTTATTTAACTTATATACAGAGTACATCATGAGAAACGCTGGGCTGGAGGAAGCATAAACTGGAATCAAGTTTGCCAGGAGAAATATCAATCACCTCAGATATGCAGATGACACCACCCTTATGGCAGAAAGTGAAGAGGAACTAAAGAGCCTCTTGATGAAAGTGAAAGAGGAGAGCGAAGCGAGGAGATCCAAGCAGTCCATCCTAAAGGAGACCAGTCCTGGGTGTTCATTGGAAGGACTGATGCTAAAGCTGAAACTCCAGTACTTTGGCCACCTGATGTGAAGAGCTGACTCATTGGTAAAGACCCTGATGCTGGGAAAGATTGGGGGCAGGAGGAGAAGGGCACGACAGAGGATGAGATCATTGGATGGCATCACCAACTCAATGGACATGAGTTTGAGTAAACTCCGGGAGTTGGTGATGGACAGGGAGGCCTGGCGTGCTGCAGTCCATGGAGTCTCAAAGAGTTGGACACAACTGAGTGACTGAACTGAACTAAACTCACATCCATACAAGACTACTGGAAAAACCACAGCTTTGACTAGATGGACCTTTGACTGTATGAACCTTCTCTGTCTTCACTGTCAAAGACCCTTCAAGGGTGCCCATTATCAGTACCTTGAGCGTGGCCAAACTCACTCCCACAGATGGAGAGCAGGGAAGGTGTGGTGGTAGGAGCCGGAAAGCTGCTGAGCACAGAGTACTCACCTTCTGGCTTAAGGAATTTAAACTCATGGTGAGTCTAGGAATCACCCAGGTTTTAGAGAAAGATAATACGACCCAAGTCCTCAGAGAACAGCTCCCCAACTCCGCAATCTCTGTTAGACATGCCTGCCCTGAGCTTCTGGAGTCCCTCCAGCCTCCATCACATCGTCTCCCCTAGTAGGTCACACGGTTCTCAGTGGTTAGTGTCCTCCCTGACCCTAGCCCCTTCTACCTCTATCCCCAGACCAGTGCCCACACATGAGTGTGCTAAGTCGCTTCCTTCGTGAGCAACTCTTTGTGACTCCGTGGACGGTAGCCCAACAGCCTTCTCTGTCCACGGGGTTCTCCAGGCAAGAAGACTGGGGTGGGTCACCATGCCCTCCCCCAGGGGATCTTCCCGACTCAGGGATCAAACCCAAGTCTCTTACGTCCTCTGCATTGGCAGACAGGTTCTTTACCATTAGCACCACCTGGGAAGCCCACCCACGTGTAGTACCCTCAGCTAATATTTGTTAAAGGGACAGCTGAATGCCTGAACGAATGAATAAATGAACATCCGGAGAAGGGAAGGAAAAAGGTGGCAGATGGCATGTAGGTTTCAGAAAATAAGAAATAAGAGAGCCAATACTCAAACAATTAAAACACAGAGAAGTCCTCAGATGAAATCTATTTTTCAGCCTCAGCTGGCAGACCTGCTATACAGATTCTTGCTCAAAGCATATGTCAGTTCTCAGTACGTCAGAGTCCCAGGGAAACGTCAAACACTGCAGCGCGGTAAGCCGAGAGCCAGGTGCAGGCGTGCAGTCTCAACACTCTGATTTAAATGTGGCGAAAGCATGTTTTCCAGAAATTTACTGAAGAAAGAAAAGTTCTAGGAAAAAAATCTGTTTTTGTTATTTTTAAATGTAAACATTCAAGTGCGTACATTATCCCACAGTGAAGTAAATATTGGGTTGGCCAAAAAGTTCGTTCAGGTTTTCCAGTAGCTTGTTAGAGAAGAACCTGATTGGTTTTTGGCCAGCCCGATAGTCCCAAATGACTCCTAGCAGTGGGAAGAGTTTGAATGGCAAGGGCAAAGACCGAGGCGCTTGGTGGCAGCTTTATTATCCAATGTCTTCCTTCTCCAAAACGTTTTCTCTTGCTGTCCCTTCTCCTAGAACTTAAAATAGCCTTTGTAAGAAAGCCAGTTTTTAGAATGGTTGTCAATACATCTCTGGGAACTATTCAATTCAACCAAAGTTCAATTACATTAACTTTTATTGGCTAATAGGAATAAGGCACTAAGATACTCACTGTAATACATGTCACCCTTGTACTGAGCAAAGGAGAACCATTAGTTTTTGATAAAAATAAGGTATATGGGGAAAAAAGTGCATGAAAAGCCCAATCTATCCTTTGCACCACTATTGAAATTCTCCTAGAATACAGAGCTGATCATGTGACCGCCGCAACTCAGGTGCTCTGGAAGACTCTATCTGCTGCAGGATAAGTATCAGTCCCTCAATGTGAAAGATGTTTATCTGCCTTATTCAGGCAAGAATGCCCCCTGCCTTGTCGTCACTTCACTCTGACTCTCCCATTTAACGAAGCAAATTCTCTAAAACATTTTAACCACCACAAGAGCCTTGAGACCATACCAGTTGATTGGATATCCCTTCTTTACAAATCTGAAAGAGTTCATAAAATCAAAGGACAATCCAAAGGGATTTCTTGTGGAATTTCTAAGCAAATACGATGGGTGATGTCTAAATGAAGTTACTTGGATTCCCCTGGTGGTCTGGTGGCTAAGACTTTGCCTTCCGATGCAAGGGGAGTTTGTGTTCAATAATCCCTGGTCAGGGAACTAAGATTCTACATGCCTTGTGAGCAAAAAAAAAACAAAACATTAAAAAGAAGCAATTTGTAGTGAATTCAGTAAAGACTTTAAAAATAGTCCACGTTGAAAACAATTTTTAACAAATGAATTGCTGAACAGTGTATTGACAAGCATCCACTGAAACAAAGCATGCTCATTACTAAGGTGACCCACGGGCTTCTCAGGTGCGCAGCGGTGCTAACTGCCCCTCTCCCCAGCCGGCGTCCTCCGCGTCCACGGCCATCGCTCTTTGCGTCTTGTCCTTGTCTGCCGTTCGCGTCTTGAAACTCAGCTATGTCCCTCTGAGGTCTGTCCCTTGCTTAAATGTGCCAGTTCAGTGACTGTGTTTAGGCTGTTACATCTGCTGTTTCTCAAACCTCTGTTCTCAAAATTCAGGCTTTCTGCCTCAACTACAGAGGACTCGTCAACTACCATGGCTATGTCTCTATAATCTGCCCCTGTTTTTTTTAATTGTTCTTGACTCTGGACAGGCCCCAGAGGCACTGGCACGGCAGGCCCTGCCCCACAGGGCCCTGGGACGACGGATTTGGCTGAGACTTCGCTGTTTGGTCATTTTATAACCACTGCACATGGGCTGCAGGAACAGCCCTTCAAAGCCCTTCAGCACTTGACGACTCTTGCTTTTCCATCTGAACCCGTTACCTCCCTCTTCATCCAGCTGCCCTTGGGCATAGCACGTGATCATTTTGCTGTCACATTTATATCTATAATGATAGCCACTTATTGAGGCCTTATAAGGGCAACGTGGGTAGATTTAGACTGTGGTTTAAAGTGTTGGCTGTATTGCCTAAGATATGGTGAAGGACAGGGAAGCCTGGTGTGCTGCAGTCCGTGGGGTCGCAAAGAGTCAGACACGACTGAGTAACTAAGCAACAAATCTAAGACCCTGGTGACTTTGGGCAAGTCTTTCTCAGCTTCTAGCTTCATCTTTTAGACACTGCATTTCCTAGGTGTGAAAAGAAATAGCAACTCCCTCATGGTATTGGGACACATATACACGTATGTGAGTGAGAGTGTCAGTCCCTCGGTCGTGTCCGACTCTCTGTGACCCCAGGGATCGTAGCCTGCCGGGCTCCTCTGTCCATGGAATTCTCCAGGCAAGAATACTGGAATGGGTAGCCATGCCCTTCTTCAGAGGATCTTCCAGACTCAGGGATCTAACCGGCTCTCTCTGGCATTGCAGGCAGATTCTTTACCATCTAAGCCACCAGGGAAACCCTTGGTGATACAGCTATAGCTATCTAGATACAAGTATGGTATAGTGTTGATGTATAATTGCTCATCACTTCCCCTCATATGTAGAGTCTGCTTTTCCTGTGTCTTCGTTTTTCTGGAATGCTACTTGCCTCCATCCTCCACCTGTCAAAACCCTACTCATATTTCAGAGTTCAGCTTAAAGGCCACCTTTTCTAAGCCTTCTCAAATCTTGCAAGCCAATTCCCCATGGGTTTCCACTGTTCCTTTTTATAGGCTCTGTAACTTGTTTTCCAGTAGCCACGTATGGATGCGAGAGCTGGACCATAAAGAAAGCTGAGTGCCGAAGAATTGATGCTTTTGAACTGTGGTGTTGGAGAAGACACTTGAGAGTCTCTTGGACAGCAAGGAGATCCAACCAGTCCATCCCAAAGGAGATCAGTCCTGAATATTCACTGGAAGGACTGATGCTGATGCTGAAACTCCAATACTTTGGCCACCTGATGCAAAGCACTGACTCATTGATGCTGGGAAAGGTTGAGGGCAGGAGGAGAAGGGGACAACAGAGGATGAGATGGTTGGATGGCATCACTGACTCAATGGACATGAGTTTGAGCAAGCTTCGGTAGTTGGTGATGGACAGGGAAGCCTGGCGTGCTGCAGTCCGTGGGGTCACAAAGAGTCAGACACGACTGAGCAACTGAACTGAGCTGAACCCGTTTTTCCAGGGTACCTAGACTTAGTATAAAGACAGGGCCGCAGCAGTCACAACCAGCCTTTTTCCCAGCCTGTCCCTACCTTAAGTTTTAGGAACTCTATCCAACTTCCTTTGCCCAGCTATTTCTTGCCTCAAGGAAGTGTTTTGTAACCCGTCAGATGACCTTGACCCTAACTTCTGTATACTTTCCCAATCCAATGCTTTTTCTTCAGAGCACTTACTCAGTCAAGCAGTCATTTATGCAAGTATGAGTTAATATTTGTTTGCCCCCAAGTAGACCATCAGGCCTCTGGGGCAGGGGCCAGGGTCTGGCCGGCTGGTCCTTGTGTCCCTGAGGTCTAGTCCAATGCTCAGCACATGGGTGATGCCCAGTAAACACCCAGGTTGTAAAGGAACGCAGAGCCTCTGGGTTGTCTGGGTTCTGCCCGTCTGCAGGTGGCCTTGCCCTCCAGGGTCTCTCACTTTCTCCTTCTGGTTCTGCTGCCTGTGGTGGTGCGAGAGCAGAACTGTTGATGCCTGCCAAAGCAAAGCCTTTCCAAGGAGCTGTCTTCCGAGGCCACCAGGCTGCCACTGCCGATCACAGTGGCAGGTGCACACCGTCCACTCACAGACCTTGGGTCCAACCTCCAGCTGGACCGTCTGCTGCTTAGAACAGTGGGCCGGTGCCGTGTCCATATGGGCTCCAACAGCTCCGGAGGGAGATGAAGCTGTTCCGTGAGCTAGGACACAGTGCAGCCTTGGGCTGGAGATGACCCCCAGGGACGCTGGCTCCTGATGGAAGGGCTCTGTCCACTCAGGCCTCACCCTGAAGGACTCAGGAAAGTAACTGATGGCCCTGTCGCACTCAGTGAGTCTCGCTAATCTGACCTGGTAGCACTGGATTGGCAGCCGACGGATGCGCCTCTTGCTCCCTCCTCCTCGTTGTTCAGTTGCCCACCTGTGTCCGACTCTGAGACCCCGTGGACCGCAGCACACCAGGGCTCCCTGTCCCTCACCATCTCCCAAAGTCTGCTCAAACTCTTGTCTATTGAGCTGCTGATGCCACCTAACCATCTCATCCTCTGCCACACTCTTCTCCTTTTGCGTTCAATCTTTCCCAGCATCAGGATCTTTTCCGGTGAGTCATCTCTTCGCATCAGGTGGCCAAAGTATTGGAGCTTCAGCTTCAGCGTCAGTCCTTCCAATGAATATTTTGTTATTGTTCAGTCACTCAGCTGTGTCCGACTCTTTGTGACCCATGGACTGCAGCACGCCAGGCTTCCCTGTCCATCCCCAACTCCCAGAGCTTGCTCAAACTCATGTCCATGGAGTCAGTGATGCCATCCAACCATCTCATCCTCTGTCATCCCCTTCTCTTCCTGCCTTCATTCTTTCCCAGCATGGGGGTCTTTTATAATCAGTCGGCTCTTCTCATCAGGTGGCCAAAGTATTGGAGCTTCAGCTTCAACACGAGTCCTTCCAATGAATATATTTGTTGCTTAATAAGTATTTGTCGTAAGGGTCCCTGTCAGTAGATGAGTAGTCATCAAGGGAGAAGGGGTTGGGAGAGACTCTCCGCCGCCCGCAGTCGGCGTGAAACCTACCAAGGGGACGCAGAGCAGGGAGGGCAGCTGGGTTCTGTCCGGTGCTCCCCTCGTTCCCCCCGCGCCCCTGATGCGAGCGAGGGAAGCAGCAGATCTCGGCCTTCAGGGCTTCCGCCGAGCTCGATGCTCACTGTTCACAAATCATTTCCTCTCTACTTAGGTCCGAATCTTACAGAGAAAAGCAGGGAAAGAGGAGAGAAAGGGTCTAAGACGCGTGTGTGTGGGCGGAGGGATCAACGTGGAGAAGCCAGATTGGTGGGCCTGCCAAAGGCCCCTCCGTCTTTCCCAGGATCAAGTGAGGCGGCTTTTGGTCTGCTCACGGAGCCACACATTTTCTTATGGAGGCTGAATATTTCAAAAATACATTTGTCTAGAGTGCTAGCTGTTTTTTTAGTTTCCTGTTTGCATACGGAGTCGTTCTATTCCAGCAGACAGCGTTTGCACCGTTATGCAATAAGTCTTTCACTTCTTCAGAAACACAGCGTCTGTTTTCACAGTCCCCGCTGCCGGGATGGATGTGAGAGTCCAAGAAGGCACGTGCACAGACAGTCAGGCCTTGTGTGGCCGCCCCGCTGCCGCTCAGGGCCTCCTGAGGCGCTTCCTTCTTCCTGGTTTGGAGGTAGAAGGCTACTGAGCTTCTGCTTGACCGCAGTTTCCCAATTAGAGTGTGACTTTTGTCTCATTAAGGTGGGCATTCTTTAGGGCTGAAGGCATGACAGTTTGCATTTCTATATAGTAGAAAAAGAAAACCCCCCCCCTCCCCATCCTTTCTTGTCTGCACATGTTGAAATGAAGCCCTCTTCCTGCTGGCTGCAGCCTTTGCCCTCCCTGAGACGCTGTCAATGACAGATTCAGAAGCCACGCCTACTTCTGGAAACAGACCGTGAAATACGCGTTTGACATCAGGTGTACTGGAACGACCATGTCGTGCTTCTTAAACCGTCTTGAGAAAGGAGAGAACTGAGGCTCACATGATGAGATCTGAGTCCTGTGCGGCCTTGGCCACCCTCCAGATTTACTGAGGGTGCTCACGCCTTCGCCTCACGCTTTCAAATCTGAGAGAGGTGCGCATTTCAAGGGAGGTGAGGATCTGACATAAATTCTCAAGCGCAGCAGTGCTCTTTCTCATACCGGAGCTGGAAGGAGGACACATTATTGGAAGCAGGGCTGAAAATTTGAACCTGGCTTCTCACTACATTCTGTGGAACCTTCTCAAACAGCGCCCTGTTCTCATCCACCGGAGGAGGGAGGTGTAAGGGAAACAGAGCTTATGCTTCACACTCAGGTGTCCTGCTCGTGGTTTTAAATACTTGGCTGTCACCGTCTCCTCCTAGGCCCCATACCGGCAATGCCTGATGCATTCTAGCAACATTCTAATACCCCATGTGGAAGCTGCGTCACAAACTCCATCTCCTAAGGTGGGCACAATTAACCTCTGTTTGTTCTTGCCTCTCTTTTTGATTCTCTACACTCCCCCTCTGCAGTACCTGACTCTGAAGTTCATGATCAAGCTAAGTGAAGTCCAATCAAAACATAAGATGTGCCATTAACTTAAAATTTAAATTAAATGTAAATTTAAATTGAAAATGTTCCTGGTAGCCATGTTAAAACAATAAAAAGAAACAGGTGGAATTTTAATAATATGTATGCTGCTGCTGCTGCTGCTAAGTCACTTCAGTCGTGTCCGACTCCGTGCGACCCCATAGACGGCAGGCAGCCCACCAGGCTCCCCCATCCCTGGGATTCGCCAGGCAAGAGTACTGGAGTGGGGTGCCATTGCCTTCTCCGAATAATATGTATACTATTTAATAATCTATCCAGATGGGTTTCCCAGGTGGCCCAGTGGTTAAGAATCCACCTGCCAATGCAAAAGACAAAAGAGACTTGAGTTCGACCCCTGGGTTGGGAAGATCCCCTGGGGAAGGAAATGGCAGCCCACTCCAGTGTTCTTGCCTGGAGAATCCCATGGACAGAGGAGCCTGGCGGGCTACAGTCCATGGGGGTCTGGAAGAGTCAGACATGACTGAGCAGGCATGCGCAATCTATCCAAAAGGTCGTTTCAGCGTGTGATCGATATAAACGTTGTAATGTGGTATTCTGCATTCTTTTTCTTTTCATTCTAAGTCCTGGAAAACCAGTGTGTATTTTACCCTTCTGACATGTCTCAATTCAGACTAGCCTTGTGTCAAGGGTTAAGCTGAGCGCAGTGGCTACCCTGCTGGACAGCAAGGAGAGAGAACATTTCTATCACTGCAGAAAGCTCTCTGGGACGGCACACATCTCACCCATTCATGAAGACTTTGTGTAGAAATTTGTCTCTCTAAAGAAGGCATTGCCAGTCATCTCTCCTTTCCAAAGACCCTTAGGCAGGGCCTCTGGTCAGCAGAATAACGGGCAAGGCCATTTCTGATTATTTGGCCCTAGGGCTCCCATTATGCTGAAGCCCTGAAAGCAGAGAGCAGTCTCAGGCCCTTCACTCCTCTGCTCCCAGCGCACTGCTGCCTCTGTTAGTCCCTGAAAGGGAGACGGGAAAGCGTCAGTGGCTCAGTCGCGTCCAAGTCTTCGTGACCCCATGGACAGTCCCTGGGATTCTCCAGGACAGAATACTGGAGTGGGTAGCCTTTCCTCTCTCCAGGGGATCTTCCCCCCGTGAGGGGGTCTCCCGCACTGCAGGCGGATTCTTTACCAGCTGAGCCACAAGGGAGGCATGCCCTGTTACTCCCTAGTGGGTGGAAATGTTAATTTATGTATCATTCTTTAAAGCACCCAAGTCTCATTTTAAAAGGGCCTGGCTTCCTTCCACTCACCCTCAAAAGAGTGGTTTGCTTGTGAACGTCTGACAGTCAACTCTCTCAAGGCAGAAAGCCTGATTTGCAACATTTGCCAACTACTGGGGCACAGCAGGAAAGGATCCACCTGCCAACACAGGAGACAGGGGTTTGATGCCGGGTCGGGAAGATGCCCTGGAGGCGGGCATGGCAGCCTGCTCCAGTGTACTTGCCTGGAGAACCCCACGGACAGAGGAGCCTGACAGGCTCTAGTCTGTGGGGATGCAGAGAGTCGGATACGCCTGAGCACACAAGTATAAATACTTCCACTGTGAGCACTGATTTCAGGCTCCCCATGTGACGTCTCTGAACGCTGGAGTGGGGCCGGGCTTGAGGAGGAGAAAGGGGAAGTGATGCCCGTGGTCTGGCAGAAGGGGCCTTCGACTCTTCGCTGGAGCACAGTGGCGTTTATGTGGACTTCCCCCCCTCTGTCCCATTTTCAGGAACCTGGAGCGTCTACATCTTAGAATATCCTTCACGCACAAAGCAGAACCAGCCCAAGGCCTCAGCGTGTTGGATCAAAATGAGATTTGATTTTTTTCTCGGCTGCGGTAGGTCTTGGTTGCTGCACACAGCTTTCTCCAGTCGAAGTGAGCAGGGCCGCCTCTTCCCTGCGATGCTGGGGCACCTCGGGGAGGACCCACCCCACTGCGATGCTGGGGGCTCTTGGGGAGGACCCACCCCACTGCGATGCTGGGGCACCTCGGGGAGGACCCACCCCACTGCGATGCTGGGGCACCTCGGGGAGGACCCGCCCGCTGCGACGCTGGGCCCGTGGCCTTTCCGGCTGTGGACCCCAGGCTGCAGCAGGGGTGGCTGCGGGCTTGTCTGCTCTGCAGCACGTGGATTCTTCCTGGACGAGGCACTGAACCTGCGTCCCCTGCAGCAGATCCTTATCCACTGCACCGCCAGGGAAGCAGGGATAAGAGCAACAAGAAGGATACAAACTTGAAAGAAGTAGTAAATAAACCCTAGAGAACTAATGCGCATATGATGAATATACACACTAATATTGTCCTATTATCACAATAAACTGTGGACAATTCTGAAAGAGACGGGAATACCACACCACCTGACCTGCCTCTTGAGAACTCTGTATGCAGGTCAAGAAGCAACAGCTAGAACTGGACATGGAACAACAGACTGCTTCCAAATAGGAAAAGGAGTATGTCGAGGCTGTATATTGTCACCCTGCTTATTTAACTTCTTTGTAGAGTACATCATGAGAAATGCTGGGCAGGAAGAAGCACAAGCTGGAATCAAGATTGCTGGGAGAAATATCAGTCACCTCAGAGATGCAGATGACACCACCCTTATGGCAGAAAGTGAAGAGGAACTAAAAAGCCTCTTGATGAAAGTGAAAGAGGAGAGTGAAAGAGTTGGCTTAAAGCTCAACATTCAGAAAATGAAGATCATGGCATCTGGTCCCATCACTTCATGGCAAATAGATGGGGAAACAGTGGAAACAGTGTCAGAGTTTTATTTTGTGGGGGGTGGGGGGGGCCTCCAAAATCACTGCAGATGGTGATTGCAGCCATGAAGTTAAAAAACGCTCACTCTTTGGAAGGAAAGTTATGACCAACCTTGACAGCATATTCAGAAGCAGAGACATTACTTTGCCAACTAAGGTCCGTCTAGTCAAGGCTATGGTTTTTCCAGTGGTCATGAATGGATGTGAGAGTTGGACTGTGATGAAGGCTGAGCGCTGAAGAATTGATGCTTTTGAACTGTGGTGTTGGAGAAGACTCTTGAGAGTCCCTTGGACTGCAAGGAGATCCAACCAGTCCATTCTAAAGGAGATCAGTCCTAGGTGTTCATTGGAAGGACTGATGCTAAAGCTGAAACTCCAATACTTTGGCTACCTCATTCAAAGAGTTGACTCATTGAAAAAGACGCTGATGCTGGGAGGGATTGGGGGCAGGAGGAGAAGAGGGCAACAGAGGATGAGATGGCTGGATGGCATCACAGACTCAATGGACAGGAGTTTGAGTGAACTCCAGGAGTTGGTGATGGACAGGGAGGCCTGGCATGCTGCGATTCACGGGGTCACAAAGAGTCGGACACGACTAAGCGACTGAACTGAACTGAACTGATTGTCCTATGATTACATAATGTGATAAATATGGCATTGTCATATTTAATAATGAATAATAATTGAATCCTGAATATTCATTGGAAGGACTGAGGCTGAAGGTGAAGCTCCAATACTTTGGCCACCTGATACGAAGAACTGACTCACTGGAAAAGACCCTGATGCTGGGAAAGATTGAAGGTGGGAGGAGAAGGGGACGACAGAGGACGAGATGGTTGGATGGCATCACCGACTCGATGGACATGAGTCTGAGTGAACTCCGGGAGTTGGTGAACTCAGGGAGGCCTGGCGTGCTGCGATTCATGGGGTCGCAAAGAGTCAGACACGACTGAGTGACTGAACAACTACAAGAGTATTTGCCAAAACTAATAACTGCCACACTACAATGGCAATTATTAATATATTGCAGTATATGAATGTATCAACGTGGCAGGCTGTACACCTTACATGGACACAACGTTACCTGTCAAATTGATTGAATTTAAAAGAATGTAGCTGAAAGTGAGATCAGCTTTCATTAGCACCTTTTGATTTTGGTTCAGTGGCAACGGTAGTGCCTGAGATCCCATAAAAGGAAACAACATCAAACCCATAAGTAGTTTGAGAATTTACCTGAATTTCTCATTGACCCATTCTTTCAGGAAAAAAAGAAACGTATGTGTGGTTCATGAGGCTGAAAGAAACATTGTAAAGGCAAGACAGTCAATCTTCTGTGTAATACATAGAGTGCGGGACTGTAAATTATAGAACCCAGCCTCCAACAAGCCATAGGATCTTGGAGAAACCTTTAAACCTACTCGAGGCCTCGTATCTCCCACCTGTAAAATTAGGGGTTGGAGTGATCGGTGTTCTCTAAATGTTAGTCATCACCATCACTCTTTTTGTCATTTCCTTACGCCATCTGCTCTGCTGTTTTCCTAATATTTTTATTTAATCAGCTTACTTTGTGCTTAACTACTCAGCATTTTCCTAAGTGATAGTGTCTGTGAAACCATAGCTGCAACATTCTAGTATGCTTTTCCTAATACACACTGATATACCTACATAAGTGTAACCAACGTGTGTGTACGTCCTAAGATTGCCTTGTGTAGGACGTGTGGCCGGTGCACTATGGATGAGGCGGCCCTGTGGGTCCCACAGCGTTGCTGGCTTGAGAGCTGCCATCATCTCAGCCCCTTCGGCGCTCACCGTGAAAACCTCAGGGCTGATTCACGCTGCAGGAACACTTGTCAGTCAGGAACATGAGTGAGGCTGACGGACGAGCTAGCCATAGTATTGTCGTCCAGGTCCTTCGTTACAGACGAGTGTGGTTTGAGACTTCTATTCTGAAATGCATTTGCTCCTATACCAATATAACTTTCTCATCCCATCAAGCAGCAGAAGGCTCTGATCAAAAATTTAAATGAGCGCATTTTGCATATAATATTTTGTCTCTCACTATTAAGCTCGGTAAATAGGTTGAAATCTGCATATAAATCACTTATATTTGCCTAGATGTCTCTATGGGGGTTGCAGAGATGGTGCTTTAAATATCATGTGAAATTTTTAAGAGATTGCTGGGTATGGAAAAGACTATGGAATTATTTTTATAAAAAATTAGAAATTAGAAAGCAGGACTTTCTTTAGAGTTGATGTGGCTTAAATAATTTCAACCAGATGAACAGTTGTCAACAATTTGCATTTAAAATATAATTAATTATGTTCGTCTGTCTGCTATTATACTAGGAAATTAAGATACCGTACATGTTTATGATAGGAAATTTCTCAATTGTCTTTTTTAATCTACTACGAAGCTGCACATTTATTTCCACAGGAGGAAAGAAAAACATATTATGCTGCTAAGTAATACCAGTCTTTCTCGGATTAGAAATCAGTGAATGGTTTGTGGGATTAGTGATTTCTATTCTCAAATGAAAACCAGATGGGCAAAAGCGACAGCTTAAATAGTTAAGGGAAAAAACTGGCAGGAAAAAGTCACATTTGATAATTATATTTGTTGTTACACCTTCTCTTATTTATTGAGATAGTCAGAAACTTGGTTTGAAAGATAATATAACTCCTGAGTTGTTTTTAACCAAATAAAAGTTCAGACTACTTTGGGAACAATTACGTAACAATGTAATAATCATGCAGTTCTTTTTATTAGAAACAGAGAATTTTCGTCCACAAAACCTTTTCAGTAAATCTTTAGCCCATTGTTATTTAAATGTATAATAATATTTTATGTATTTATTTATACATTAAAAAATGAGGCAAATTTGGTGGGTGCCCCCTACTGTACATGTATTAGCAATGTCTGTAGGGTCACTCACATGCATTCTGGTAATATTCGGTGTTAGGGCACAAATGCTAGGAATGAATTTACATCTGCCTACAAACTAGAGAGTAGGAAGGGCTGTGTTGGTCGCTCAGTGTCCGAGAGAGCAGGATACTGGAGAGACAGCGCACAGCGCGCTATTTAATCCAGGCAGCATGCCTAGAGCCCCAGAGTCAGTGGCTCATACGGTCACCCGCAGTCCGCGACGGTTTACCGTAAGCTGGCTTCCGAACTCAGCTCTTTGCCAGCATGATCCCATTTATTAGGAGGCGACTGGGATTCTGCGGGGCTAAGTTAGGAGTCTGGGCTTACCAGCCAGCGTGTGGCAGGGCCAGGTTTGAACAGACACCCCACAGCTGGGCAGTGCTCTCGAGTCCCTGCTGCGGGCCAGGCCCTCAGCTGAGGCCAGAGACACAGCCACGGATGTGGGTGCTGCCTGTAAGAAGGTCACGTGGCCCTTCACCTAACGCGTCTGAAATTAAAGTTGGAGGACATGGAACTCATGTGGCCAAACTCCCTTTTATCACAGATTAAAACGCTGGTGATCTCAAGGGGCAAGTGTCGTATCCACTGTGTATATGGTGGAGAAGAGTGTAGATAAACACGATGCTTTGGTGGCTTAAAATGCTGACAATACTGTTGCAGTATCTCTGTGGCCTGAATATGAATAAATTAGTACTTTGGCCTTTTCTTTGCTCAAACATGTGATAAGAATATGGATGTCAGTGACTGTTGTATATGTCAGCAAAAAATTTATCAGTCAATCAAGAAAGAAATGGAAAATTTTATTTGAGCTGCATTTGGGGATTAAAACCCAGGAAGAATATTTGAGAAATCTCTAAGGACTGTTCTACCCTTAGAAATCAAGACACAGTTACGTTTTTTGAGACAGAGGAAGTGAAGTGAAGTGAAGTCACTCAGCTGTGTCCGACTCTTCACAACCCCATGGACTGTAGCCTACCAGGCTCCTCAGTCCACGGGATTTTCCAGACTAGAGTACTGGAGTGGGTTGCCATTTCCTTCTCCAGCGATCTTTCCCACCCAGGGATCGAACCCAGGTCTCCCACATTGTAAGCAGATGCTTTACCATCTGAGCCCCCAGGGAAGCCAGAGACAGAGGCCTGTACATCAACATCAACGTGTTGTTGACAGTTTTCATAATCCAGATCTAATCCTGCTGGGTCACGTGTCTGCTTACAAGATTAAAACGGAATGTTTCCTCTCAAGGAGTTGCCTTGGTGGGGCTGGGAGAATGATGCTCTTTGTGGTTGAGCGCGTATCCCTTCTTCACGGTTGGGGAGGGCTGGAGCAGACCCAATGCAAGGCACCAAGGGGGAGAGGGGAGGCCAAAAGGCAGGTAAGAATTTATGTTTAAATTGTTCTTGTCTTGCCATAGAACATGAATTTTATTTCACATAGCTATGCCTAAAACAGAGATCAAGAACGTATAAAGGGACTGTTTTTATTGTTCAGTCGCTAAGTCATGTCCAACTCTTTGTAACCCCATGGGCTGCAGCACGCCAGGCTTCCCTGTCCTCCACTATCTCCTGGAGTTTACTCAAATTCATGTCCATCGAGTCAGTGATGCCGTCCAACCCGCTCATCCTCTGCCACCCGCTTCTCTCCCCGCCTTCAATCCTTCCCAGGATCAGGGGCTTTTCCAGGGAGTCGGCTCTTGGCATCAGGTGGCCCGATGCTGGAGCCTCAGCTTCAGCCTCAGTATCAGCCGCCTTGACCCAGCCGCTTTATTCTTCCCAGAGCTGTTAGTAATTGTCCTCCACTTTCCCCAGAAGCAGGTTGGACACCTTCCAGCCTGGGGGACTCATCTCTCGATGTTGTATCTTTTGCATTTTTGTCTTGTTCATGGGGTTCTCCAGGCAAGCATCCCAGAGTGGTCTGCCATCCCCGTCTCCAGCGGACCACGTCTTGTCAGAACTCTCCACCGTGACCTGTCCGTCTTGGGTGGCCCCGCACGGCATGGCTCACAGCTTCACTGAGTTGCACAAGCCCGTTCGCCACGACAAGGCTGTGATCCATGAAGGGGATACAGTGGGGTGGGGAAGGGATAAAGTAGGAGTTCAGGATGAACAGATATATATTACCATATATAAAATAGATAAACAAGGGCCTACTGTATAACACAGGGGACGATGTTCAATGTCCTGTAATAACCTATCGTGGAAAGAATTTGACAAAAAATATGTAATCTGTATGTTCTGTGTAGATTTACAATGTTGTATTAGTTTCAGGTGTACAGCAGCGACCCAGTCATACATAGCACAGCATTGTAAATCAACCATACTTCAATTTAAAGTTTGTTTAAAAAGAACATAAACTAATTCTAGTTAATGCAACAGTAGAAATTGAGTGCTTATGTCCTGCACATAGAGATAACTTGTTGGTTCATTCGTTCATGTCTGACTCTGCGATCCATGGACTACAGCCCACCAGGCCCCTCTCTGTCCATGGGATTCTCCAGGCAAGAATACCAGAGTGGGCTGCCCTTTCCTTCTCCAGGGGATTTTCCCTACCCAGGGAATGAACCTGGGTCTCCTGCATTGCAGGCAGATTCCTTACTGTCTGAGCCACCAGGGAAGCCACCACTTGCTAAACAGTGATAAACAAGCTGTGCAGGGTGGGAGAGAGAGAGAATTAACATCATTACTGAACAGAGCGCTAAGGGGAGGTTCAGGGTGATATTGGCACGTGGCAGAGACACACAGCCCAGCAAAGGGCCACCAGAGTTGGAGGGAGTGTCGGGAGAGGGCAGGAAGGAGGAAGGCAATCCGGACAGAAGGTCGTTCACCGGCCATGTCCCCTCGAGGTGGCTGGGCCTGTTTAAAGGACCTGGTGCCGGATTCCTTCCATTTGCTCCTCAAGGTCTGCTTCCCACACTTGGCCCACTTCTTCCTGCCGGGAGACTGGTGCTCAGGGCCTACGCTGGTGGGCACCAGTGTGCCCTCCGGCTGCCAGTTGGACTGAGCCAGTGGGGAGCCCCAGGAGGAGACTTGGATGGAGGAAGGCGAGTGAGTTCAGGCCCTGGTTGGGGGCATCTAGCTGGCGGCTGGCGGGTGGTGAGCTGGGACACCTCTCCGCTCTCTTCCAAGGTCCTGTAGTTTCGCTCCTTCGGGTGAAAACAGCCTTCAGGCGCTGCTCCACACTCCACCTACCCCTTTGTACACAGCCCCTGTATTAAGCCGTCCTATATAATCTCAATTTCAGCTTCAGGGCTTCCTGAGAGAGAGGAGACAGGAGTGGGAGTGGCGTTAGTGGGATTAGCCAGGTGGGTGGGCATGGACTCACTGTCCTTGTTACTCACTCGCTCAGTCGTGTCCGACTCTCTGCGACCCCATGGGCTGCAGCACGCCAGGCCTCCCTGTCCTGCATTATCTTCTGGAGCTTGCTCAAATTCATGTCCATCGAGTCGGTGATGCCATCCAACCATCTCATCCTCTGTCGTCCCCTTCTCCTCCTGCCCTCAATCGTTCCCAGCATCAGGGTCTTTTCCAGTGAGTCAGTTCTTCACACCAGGTGGCCAAATTATTGGAGCTTCAGCTTCAGCAACTGTCCTTCCAATGAATACTCAGCACTGATTTCCTTTAGGACTGACTGGTGGGCTCGGGAGAAGGTTTGTAATCTAGGTTAACAGAGTTCGGAAGGTAGCCCAAGAGCTGACATCAAGGAGAATCTTGCAGGTGCAGTAGGAGTTTGGATTGCATTCTTTAAGAGTTCGAAGAGCTTTGGAGGATCTTTAGCAGGGAAGTGACAAGATGTGATTGATGCTTTTCAAAGATGGTGGACTTTGAGTAAAGCAAATTACCCTCAGTAATGAGGCGGGGGTGGGAGTTTGGGAGGTGCAGAGGGGGCTGGCTCATCCAGTTAGGTGAAATTTCCTAATCTCTCCTGGGGAAGAAGGAATTCTGCCAGCAGACAGCCTTCAGACTTGAAAGTATCAGTGCTTGCCTGGGTCTCCAGCCTGCTGGTCTACCCTGCAGATTTTGGGCTCAACAAATATCTAGGATTTCTTAAAATCAACTTGTCTGTCTGTCTCTTTTTATATATATGTATGTGTAGATAGAGAGATATGTATGTATATGCATGGAAAGAGAGAGAGACTGGGTATGCTATATGGCCTGGGATTTTATCATACCCATTTCCAGGACTTGTGTGTGTGTGCGTGCACGTGTGTGTGTCTGCTCTCCCCTGTGGAGGACCACTGGCGTGACACATATCCATTGACTTCTCTGATAAAGGAATGTTGCCACCGCTCATGCTGTTTTTCTTTTCCTCAGCAGTTTGTCGTTTGCTTTATTTGGCTTGACCACATCCCTGGCTTTGCTGCAATAAGGAGACCATCTTTGCTGTGACCTGCAACTTTGAGTGGCATGTCTGTTCTTCTTTTTCCCACCTTCAGTAAGATCCATAGGGATCTTACTATAGGGAATATGTGATAAAGATAAATTTAAGAGTGGAATTGGGAAGTTAGGGCAGCTCTCAACCTGTTTATCGTTGGAGGCCATTATGCAGAGGAAAAGTTCTTTTAGCTCATGGTTGCTGCATACACGCAAATATAATGCAAGGTCTTTTTTTCCCCAAACATAGTAGTCTCTCAGAAGAGAAGCTGTTGCCTTAGGTTAGAATCTTTACAAAGTCACTCATGATAAAGAGTGCCCTGTGCATAGCTTTATTATCCATAATACCACTATTGGGAGAAGACGTTGTTTTTCTATTCTTATCAGTTCAGTTCAGTGGCTCATTTGGGTCCGACTGTTTGCAACCCCATGGACTGCAGCACGCCAGGCCTCCCTGTCCATCACCAGCTCCTGGAGCTTGCTCAAACTCATGTCCATTGAGTCAGTGATGCCACCCAACCATCCCATCCTCTGTCGTCCCCTTCTCCTGCCTTCAATCTTGCCCAGCATTAGGGTCTTTCCCAATAAGCCAGTTCTTCGCATCAGGTGGCCAGAATATTGGAGTTTCAGTTTCAGCATCAATCCTTCCAATGAATATTCAGGACTCATTTCCTTTAGGATGGACTGGTTGGCTCTCCTTGCAGTCCAAGGAACTCTCAAGAGTCTTCTCCAGCACCACAGTTCAAAAGCATTAATTCTTCCACAAAGAGTAGGACATGACTGAGAGACTAACACACACACGCTCAGCTTTCTTTATGGTCCAGCCTCACATTCCTGGGTTGGGAAGGTCTCTTGGAGATGGAAGGGCAACCCACTCCAGTATTCTTGCCTGGAGAATCCCTCAGACAGAGTGGTCCATGGAGTTGCAAGAGTCGGACACAACTTAGCAACTAAACCTCACATCCACACATGACCACTGGAAAAACCATTGCTTAGACTAGACGGACCTTTGTCGGCAAAGTAATGTCTCTGCTTTGTAACATGTTGTCCAGGTTGGTCATAGCTTTTCTTGCAAGGAGCAAGCATCTTTTAATTTCATGGCTGCAGTCACCATCTGCAATGGTTTTGGAGCTCCAAAAAGTAAAGTCTCTCACTGGTTCCATTGCTTTCCCATCTATTTGCTGTGAAGTTGGGGCCAGAGGCCATGATCTTCATTTTTTGAATGCTGAATTTTAAGCCAGCCTTTTACTCTTCTCTTTCACTTTCATCAAGAGGCTCTTTAGTTCCTCTTCACTTTCTGCCATAAGGGTGGTGTCATCTGCATATCTGAGGTTATTGATATTTCTCCTGGCAATCTTGATTCCAGCTTGTGCTTCATCCAGCCCAGCATTTCACATGATGTACTCAGCGAAGAAGTTAAATAAGCAGGGTGACAATATATAGCCTTGACATACTCCTTTTCCAATTTGGAATCAATTTGTTCCATGTCCGATTGTGACTGTTGCTCCTTAACCTGCATGCAGATGTCTCAGGAGGCAGGTAAGGTGGTCTGGTATTTTTTCCACAGTTTGTTGTGATCCACACAAAGGATTTAGCATAGTCAATGAAGCAGAAGTAGATTTTTTTCTGGAACTCTCTTGGTTTTTCTATGACCCAGTGGATGTTGGCTAGTTGGTCTCTGGTTCCTCTGCCTTTTCTAAATCCAGCTTGAACATCTGGAAGTTCTCAGTTCACATAGTGTTGAAGCCTGGCTTGGAGAATTTTGAGCATTACTTTACTAGCATGTGAGATGAGTGCAATTGTGCGGTAGTTTGAACATTCTTTGGCATTGCCTTTCTTTGGGATTGGAATGAAAACTGACCTTTTCCAGTCCTGTGGCCACTGCTGAGTTTTCCAAGTTTGCTGGCATATTGAGGGCAGCACTTTCACAGCATCATCCTTCAGGATTTGAAAGAGCTCTGCTGGAGTTCCATCACCTCCACTGGCTTTGTTTGTAGTGATGCTTCCTAAGGCTCACCTGACTTCACACTCCAGGAGGTCTGGCTCTAGTGGAGGGAGCACGCTTGTGGTTATCTGGGGCATTAATATCCTTTTTTGTACAGTTCTTCTGTCTATTCTTATAGTGGTAAGTTATTGGAGCTTCCCAGGTGGCTCAGCGGTTAGGAATCCACTTGTCAAGTAAGAGATGTGGATTCGATCCCTGGGTCAGAAGATCCCCTGAAGAAGGAAATGGCAACCCACTCCAATATTCTGGCCTGGGAAATCCCAGGGGCAGGGGAGCCTGGCGGGCTGCAGCCCAGGGGGTCAGAAAGAGGTGGACATGACTTAGCGACTAAACAGCAATAGTAAGATGATCTGTCAATTACATGTGATGGAAATTGTTGAGAATAAACCTTTTAAAAATACTTTAATAAGTGAGATAAGTCAGACAGAGGAAGGTTAATACTGTATGGTATCAATTATATGTGGAATCTGAAAAACCCAAACTCATTATAACAGAGATTTGCAGTGGTGGTTACTGGGGACTGGGGCTGGCAGATAAGAGGGATGTTATTTAAGGAGCCAAACTTTCAACTGGTAGATAAATAAGTCCCAGAGATCTATGCTCAGCATAGTGTTCACAGTTATAAACTTCAGAGTTGCTAAGAGACTAGGTCTTAACTTTCTCACCATAAAAAATAAATGATAATTACGTGACATAATAGAAGTCTTAGCTAACGCTACCATTGTGACAATGTTGCAATATATAAATGCACCAAACCAACCTAGTGTGCACCTTGAACTTGTACGATCTTCTAAGTCAGTTGGCTCAAGAAAAACAAGAAAGACAATTTAAGAAGTAATAAAGTAAGTGACTGTGGAATTCATATATGAACTCCATATGAATGGTATTTTTAGGTTAGGGTACAATCTCCAAGGTCATTCTTTATTACGTAGAAACTCTAAAACTACAGTTTCTTAAACAATTTAGAAGGAAACAAAGGTGATACGTTCTGAAAAACTCTAGAAAACTCAAGAAGTGACTCCAGCGGTGGCAGATATGGTAAAGCATATGAAGACTTTGGATAAATTTGTCGTGTGAGTGTTTAAAACATGAGATTTAAAATATACGTAATTAAATACTATGAGTTGACACTTGGCTATTTCATCTGCATTCCTGCACATTTATATTATATTCACATTCCCAAAGGCTTCTGTGCACTGCTTTCTCGTGGATTGTTGTCTGCACACACAGAGGCCTGACATTTAGGCCCGTGCTGTGTGCCCAGTCATGTCTGACTCTTTGCGACCCCGCGGACTGCAGCCAGCCATGGGGCTTCTCCAGGCAAGAGTACTGGAGTGGGTTGCCATGCCTTCCTCCAGGGATTCTTCCCTCCCAGGTCTCCTGCATTGCAGGCAAATTCTTTACTCTCTGAGCCACCAGGGAAGCCCAAGAACACTGCACTGGATAGCCTATCCTTTCTCCAGGGAATCTTCCCGACCCAGGAATGGAACCAGAGTCTCCCACATTCAGGTGGATTCTGCACCAGCTGAGATACCAGGGAGTCTGTATTTAGGCATAGGAGACACTCCATAAGGCAGGTGCTGTGAGAAAATGCTGCAGGGTGGGGGCGGTTCAGATCAGTTCAGTTCAGTTCAGTCGCTCAGTCGTGTCCAACTCTCTGCGACCCCATGAATCGCAGCACGCCAGGCCTCCCTGTCCATCACCAGCTCCCGGAGTTCACTCAGACTCATGTCCATTGAGTCAGTGATGCCATCCAGCCATCTCATCCTCTGTCATCCCCTTCTCCTCCTGCCCCCAATCCCTCCCAGCATCAGGGTCTTTTCCAATGAGTCAACTCTTCGTATGAGGTGGCCAAAGTACTGGAGTTTCAGCTTTAGCATCATTCCTTCCAAAGAAATCCCAAGGCTGATCTCCTTCAGAATGGACTGGTTGGATCTCCTTGCAGTCCAAGGGACTCTCAAGAGCTTTCTCCAACACCACAGTTCAAACTCATCAATTCTTCAGCACTCAGCTTTCTTCACAGTCCAACTCTCACAGCCATACATGACCGCAGGAAAAACCATAGCCTTGACTAGACGGACCTTAGTCAGCAGAGTGATGTCTCTGCTTTTGAATATACTATCTAGGTTGGTCATAACTTTTCTTCCAAGGAGTAAGGGTCTTAATTTCATGGCTGCAGTCACCATCTGCAGTGATTTTGGAGCCCAAAACAATAAAGTCTGACACTGTTTCCACTGTTTCCCCATCTATTTCCCATGAAGTGATGGGACCGGATGCCATGATCTTCGTTTTCTGAATGTTGAGCTTTAAGCCAACTCTTTCACTCTCCTCTTTCACTTTCATCAAGAGGCTTTTTAGCTCCTCTTCACTTTCTGCCATAAGGGTGGTGTCATCTGCATATCTGAGGTTATTGATATTTCTCCCGGCAATCTTGATTCCAGCTTGTGCTTCTTCCAGTCCAGCATTTCTCATGATGTACTCGGCATACAAATTAAATAAACAGGGTGCCAATGTATAGCCTTGACAGACTCCTTTTCCTATTTGGAACCAGTCTGTTGTTCCATGTCCAGTTCTAACTGTTGCTTCCTGACCTGCATACAGGTTTCTCAAGAGGCAGGTCAGGTGGTCTGGTATTCCCATCTCTTTCAGAATTTTCCACAGTTTATTGTGATCCACACAGTCAAAGGCTTTGGCATAGTCAATAAAGCAGAAATAGATGTTTTTCTGGAACTCTCTTGCTTTTTCCATGATCCAGCGGATGTTGGCAATTTGATCTCTGATTCCTCTGCATTTTCTAAAACCATCTTGAACATCAGGGAGTTCACGGTTCACGTATTGCTGAAGCGTGGCTTGGAGAATTTTGAGCATTACTTTACTAGCGTGTGAGATGAGTGCAATTTTGCGGTAGTTTGAACATTCTTTTACATTGCCTTTCTTTGGAATTGGAATGAAAACTGACCTTTTCCAGTCCTGTGGCCACTGCTGAGTTTTCCAAATTTGCTGGCATACTGAGTGCAGCACTTTCACAGCATCATCTTCCAGGATTTGAAACAGCTCAACTGGAATTCCATCTCCTCCACTAGCTTTGTTCATAGTGATGCTTTCTAAGGCCCACTTGACTTCACATTCCAGGATGTCTGGCTCTAGGTGAGTGATCAAACTATTGTGATTATCTTGGCCGTGAAGATCTTTTTTGTACAGTTCTTCCGTGTATTCTTGCCACCTCTTCTTAATATCTTCTGCTTCTATTAGGTCCAGACCATTTCTGTCCTTTATCGAGCCCATCTTTGCATGAAATGTTCCCTTGGTATCTCTAATTTTCTTGAAGAGATCTCTAGTCTTTCCCATTCTGTTGTTTTCCTCTATTTCTTTACATCAATCGTTGAAGAAGGCTTTCTTATCTCTTCTTGCTATTCTTTGGAACTCTGCATTCAGATGCCTATATCTTTCCTTTTCTCCTTTGCTTTTCGCCTCTCTCCTTTTCACAGCTATTTGTAAGCCCTCCCCAGAAGGCCATTTTGCTTTTTTGCATTTCTTTTCTATGGGGATGGTCTTGATCCCTGTCTCCTGTACAATGTCACGAAACTCATTCCATAGTTCATCAGGCACTCTATCTATCAGATCTAGGCCCTTAAATCTATTTCTCACTTCCACTGTATAATCATAAGGGATTTGATTGAGGTCATACCTGATTGGTCTAGCGGTTTTCCCTACTTTCTTCAATTTGAGTCTGAATTTGGTAGTAAGGAGTTCAGGATCTGAGCCACAGTCAGCTCCCGGTCTTGTTTTTGTTGACTGTATAGAGCTTCTCCATCTTTGGCTGCAGAGAATATGATCAGTCTGATTTCGGTGTTGACCATCTGGTGATGTCCATGTGTAGAGTCTTCTCTTGTGTTGCTGGAAGCGGGTGTTTGGGGGTGGGGAGCGTGGAAACCGGCAGAACTACTGCTGTCCTTATCTTGATCCAGTACTTCTAGGACTCTATCAAAAGTTTTGGACTTTTCAAGGAACCAGCTCTTTAAACTCTGTTGATTCTGTTAATCTTTGTTTTCTGTTTTATTAATTTATCCCCTTATTATGTTATTTCTTTCCTTCTCTTTTCTTTGGGTCTGTTATGCTGTATCCTTCTAACTTCTTTAGAAGGCTGCTTACCCGACTGATTTTTAGCCTTTTTATTTTTTAAACCTATGTGTTTAATGATAAAAATTTTCTGTAAATATTCTTATAAATTTTGGCATATTGTATTTTCATCATTATTCATTTCAAAATATTTTCTTTTGTATTATGCTTTATTTTTAACTTGTGCTAATTAATAACTATGGTCTTTAATTTCCAGATGTCTTTGAGATTTCTAGTTTTTTTATTCTGATTAACTTCTATTAAATTCAATTGTAGCTGAGCTGCTGGGTGTGATTTTTATTATCTTAGACTTACGGTACAATGCGTGGACAGCTTCAGTGAACTCTCCACAGATGTCTGACAGGAATGTGTATCTACAACTGGTGAGTCGAGTCTTCTCTGTGTGTTAATTTTCTTAAGTCACGCTATTCAATTAACTTGTAATCTCGCTGATGTATTTTGTCTGTTACCCTATCAGTTTACTGAATGGATGATACCAAAACTTTGCATTGTGTTTATGGACTTATCTATTTCTCCTTTTAACTTTGCCCTGTAGAGATACATAACTTAGTATCCCTCATTCTCTCCAGTAATGCTTCTTGCTTTTGACTGATGGTAGTTTGGCCACGTTAATTCCCTTCTGACAGTGTTCACACGGGATAAACACAGGATGTCTCTCCTCTGTTTACTTTCAGCTTCCCTGCTGCTGTTGCTTGGTGGCTGAGTTGTATCCGACTCTTGCAACCCCGGGGACTGTAGCCCACAGGGGTCCCCCGTCCCTGGGATGCTCCAGGCAAGAGCACTGGAGTGCGTTGCCATTTCCTTCTCCAGGGGATCTTCCCGCCCCAGGGATCAAACCCGCGTCTCCTGCATTGCAGGTGGATTCTTTACCCCTGAGCCAGCTGGGAAGTCCTGCAATCTCTCTGAACCCTGATACTCAGTGTGACCAGTGTGCTCGTTTCAGTCCAGTCTCAAATTTTTTGGTCTCAGCTAGAAAATATACTCAATTTGCATTTAATGTAGTTACTAATGTATGTGGATTTAAATTCGCCAACTTATCATTTGTTTTCTATTTGTTCTACACATTCTATGTTCCCTTTTGTTTCTTCCTTATTATTCATTAATTCCATTTTTATTATTACCTTTCAGCTGTCTTCACTTATCTATATGTTTTAAATGATTCTTTTTAGTAGTTGCTTAATAGATCACAACATGCACTCTTGATTTATTTAAAATATGATATAAGTTGTTATTTTATTTTTTCTTTGTTAATACCTGAAACTAAAAATACATTTTCTGTTTACTCCTCATATTTTGGGCTCTTATTATAATGAATCTTAGTTGTATCTATATATCTCAAGCCCCACAAGACATTATATTATTGCTTCAAGGAGTAAATATTTAAATTTATGTATATATTTATCACTCATTCTTTCTTTGCAAATACCATCTAGGATCGCAGTTCTTCTTCCTAAAATTTTCTTTTTCATATTTGCTTTAAAGAAGGTTTGCTGCTGAACAAGTTTTCAGTTTTCATTTACCTGAAATATTTTATTGTGTCCTCATTGTTGAGGGGTGTCTCTGCTGGGCATAGAATTACTGGCTGGCAGCTCTCTTCTTTCAGTGCTTTGATGATATAACTCCATCATCTTCTGGATGCTTTGCGTTTGTTGAGAAGTCAGTAGTAAGTCATATAGTATTGCTCCTTTGAAGTTAATGTATCATCTTTCTTCTGGAGGCATCTTAGATTATCTCTTTGTCTTTTTTATCTTTTTTATTATCTTTTTTATTTTAGCAGCTTTACTATCAAGTGCATGTATTATATATATGTAATACTTGGGTATTCATCAGTTCAGTTCAGTTTAGT
>SJYQ01007987.1:303280-344428 GCA_006410935.1 Redunca redunca
TCTGCCATAAGGGTGGTGTCATCTGCATATCTGAGGTTACTGATATTTCTCCCGGCAATCTTGATTCCAGCTTGTGTTTCTTCCAGTCCAGCATTTCTCATGATGTACTCTGCATAGAAGTTAAATAAGCAGGGTGACAATATACAGCCTTGATGTACTCCTTTTCCTATTTGGAAGCAGTCTGTTGTTCCATGTTCAGTTCTAACTGTTGCTTCCTGACCTGCATACAGGTTTCTCAAGAGGCAGGTCAGGTGGTCTGGTATTCCCATCTCTTTCAGAATTTTCCACAGTTTATTGTGATCCACACAGTCAAAGGCTTTGGCATAGTCAATAAAGCAGAAATAGATGTTTTTCTGGAACTCTCTTGCTTTTTCGATGATCCAGCAGATGTTGGCAATTTGATCTCTGGTTCCTCTGCCTTTTCTAAAACCAGCTTGAACATCTGGAATTTCACGGTTCACGTACTGCTGAAGCCCGGCTTGGAGAATTTTGAGCATTACTTCACTAGCGTGTGAGATGAGTACAAGTGTGTGGTAGTTTGAGCGTTGCATTCATAGCAGTTCTTAAATCTAGGAGACCGCTATCATACCTGCTTACTTTCTCAGCTTCTCAGCCGCGTTGCACCCCAGATCCCAGGTGTGCCTCTCCTGGATCTCCTCTTTCTCAGATCCTGACTCTATGGATGATCTTTGGTTTGATATTTTTCTATGGTGTCTTTACCATAGCGTTTGATGTTCGTGTTTTAATATTTTCTTCAGCTCTTCTAACTATTTTCAGAAGGAACATTGGTATAAAATACCTTTTAGCCTCTCTAAAAGTGGTTTTCAATCTTTTTAGTTTGTACTGGGGTATAGCCAATGAACAATGTCATGATAGTTTCAGTGAACAGAGAAGGGACTCAGCCATACATACAAATGTATCCTTTGTCCCTCAAATTTCCCTCCCATCCAGGCTGCCACATTAGTCACATTGATCAAAATTTTGATCAATCTTTGAAAAAACAATTTATCTGCGATTAAATATCCACATGTAGCCATAAAACTCTTTGTACGTGTGAAAATTCAGAGAGACTCTTAGATAGGTGGTTTGATAGGGAGCAAAGTAAGGACAGTCAGGGGTAGATTTGGAACACACTTAAAGAATTTTAAACTGAGTTCTTAAAGTACTCTAGATGATGGTAAAGTCTAGCACAATCGTGCGTGTGGAGGTATAGATCTTTGGAGCTAAGCTGTGAAGAAAGAGTGAGGTAAGGGTTTTAGACAGGTTACCCACTTGAAAGCCAGGACCCCCTAAAATAACTGTGGTACTTTGGCCACCTGATACAAAGAGCTGACTCATTAGAAAAGACCCTGATTATGAAAAAAACACAGAGAGAGAGAGAGAAAAGACCCTGATGCTGGGAAAGATTGAAGGCAGGAGGAGAAGGGGACGACAGAGGATGGACGGCTGGATGGCATCACCAACTCGATGGACATGAGTTTGGGTAGACTCCAGGAGCTGGTGATGGACAGGGAGGCCTGGCGTGCTGCCATCCATGGGGTCGCAGAGAGTCAGACCCGACTGAGCGACTGAAAGACAGCAACCTGTGATAGAGAGCCTGCATTATCTTTGCTGAGTCTGAGGAATGTAGAGGAATTACATTGTTTCATGAACTCCTTCCCTGTTTGTGAAGGGACCCTACTCCGTGGGTAAAGAATCCGCCTGCCGTGCAGGGGACCCAGGAGACTTGGGTTTGATCCCTGGGTCGGGAAGCTCTCCTGGAGAAGGAAATGACAACCCATTCTAGTCTTCTTGCCTGGGATATCCCACGGACAGAGGAGCCTGGCGGGCTACAGTCCATCGGTTCCTAAGAGTCAGACAATCCTGAGCACCTAAGCATCCCTGCCTTGCTGGCCTGGGTGCCTCTAGGGGACAGCCCGGAGGAGTGGTCAGGTGCTGCGAAATTGGATGGTGTGAGGTTCAAGAGGAAGCCAAGCCCTGTGAGGGCAGAGAGGTCACGACGTGGCCGCTGCAGTGGGAAGCGAAGGGAACATCAAGCCCTTCTGGTCCTCACCCCGCCTCCAGCTCCCAGCCCCGTCACGTGTGAATCCCGTGAGAATCAGCACCTGCTTAAGAGTCCTCTGAAGAACCCTGTGTCCTTAAGGGAGAGCAGAGCCCAGTTATAATTAGGAAGTGCAGGGAGCAGTTTGTGAAGTGATGGAATATGTTGGAGAAGGACACGGCAAGCCACTCCAGTCCTCTTGCCTGGAAAATGCTCTGGACGGAGGAGCCTGGTGGGCTGCAGTCCGTGGAGCTCAGTCGGGCACGACTGGGCGACTTCACTTAGCCTTGCATAGGGATTCCCGGGGATAAAGTGGAGGGGCTGGGAGAGAGGAGGGCACCCGTAGAGACTCTCCCGTGCCATTGGAAGAGCATGACGATGAAGTCAGGGCTGAGAGCATCTGGCGGTTGATACCGGGGCCAGTGATGTTTACTCACGACTGTGGGAGAGGAAACTGAAAAATGGTTGCTAACAACACAGCGTCCCTCGGACGACTTAGAGCCAAAGAGCTCTGCAGATGGCGCTAACTCAGTTAGGAAGTGCGTAACACAGCAAGAGGCATAGTTTTTATACATTAGGTACATAGATAGGAATAACTTAGAGTGTAATGATTTACTTATTCAACTTAAATTGCTATATGAATAACCCCTTAAAGGAAAAGCATCCTGATTTTTGGCATGGTGAAACATCATTGCGTTACGTGGCCTATATATTGAAGGCAAGCAACAGGGTGAGCTAAAAAGAAGAGCTACTGTGTTAAAATCGCTCCGAATGCCATTAGACAGATGCCATTCCCGGCTCTCAAGAGTAACAAATGGGAAAGACAGGAAAGAACAAGACAGCAAAGGGAGAGTGGTGACATCAGGAGGGAGGAAAAGGTTTCCAAACACTGTCGTCAAAAGGAAATGAAGCCTCGAGCCAGAAGCGTGTTTGGAAGCAGTGATCACGTTTGAAGTTGCCGGTGCATGGAATCCTTTTCAAGTGGACTGTCTCACTCTTGACACCATCAGTTTGCCTTTGAGATGCCCAAGGCTAAAGTGGTGTTTCTAGAACAAACGTGATACATGAATACAGAAAAATCATAAGGCATTGATTGCTACATCTCTCCCCCATCTTTGTACGTGGTCAAATTGATCATTTTCATGGTGGTCTGTTTGTGGTTGAAAGTAGTCAGAGGGAAGGCATATAAGCCTTTCGAGATAATATTTTGCAACCAGTATATTCTTTGACTTTCTTTTTATAGACTATGGGCTTTAATTTTTCTTCCTTGGATTTTCTTTTTCTGTGTAAGTTATCTTTAAGTAATAACATTCTTTTTCTTACTAGTATGCACCGCTTATAATGACTTCAATGAAACATGCGGGTCATTTGGAGCACAGAACGAGTTTGTGAGTCACATCATTACAAAATATGTCCCATTAAGATGATGCACAAGCTGAACTGGAGTTAATGAACCTGCATTCTTGCAGGATAATTCAAACTTTAAGGGTGATATTAACTTAAATAAAATAAGAAAGGGAGGAAAAGTCAGGCTCATTGTACACCAGAGATCGTGATCTTTATCCTCTCCGTTCATAAAAGCATATCTATCGCTCACGTTCCTCTCAGACCATCATTAGAATGGTTGTAGAGCACGTGCACGTCTGTAATTAAGCACCCCTCCGTGGCCATAAAGGAACTGCACGTGTTTCCACTGGAGTGCGTGTGAAACTTGATTCAGAAGCCTGGAGGAGAAGGCGGGTGCCTTTAACCTTTACCGAACGCTACATGGAATTGTGTGGAAATTCCCACGTATTATTCCAAGCAGGGGTGGGAACACTACAGCCCATGGCCACATCTGGCCCACTGCTCGTTTTGTAAATAAAGTTTTACTGGAACTTTGTGCTGTGCTCCTTTCACACTGTTCATGGGGTTCTCAAGGCAGGAATACTGCAGTGGCTTGCCATTCCCTGCTCCAGTGGACCACGTTTTGTCAGAACTCTCCACCGTGACTCATCCGTCTTGGGTGGCCCTGTACGGCATGGCTTAGTTTCACTGAGTTAGACAAGGCTGAGGACCACGTGATCAGTTTGATTAGTTTTCTGTGATTGTGGTTTTCAGTCTGTCTGCCCTCTGTTGGAGGATAAGAGGCTTATGGAAGCTTCGTGATGGGAGAGCCTGACTGAGGGGAAACTGGGCCTTGTTCTGATGGGCGGGGCCATGCTTAGTAAATCTTTAATCCAAATCTCTGTTGATGGGCGGGGCTGTGTTCCCTCCCTGTTGTTTGGCCTGAGACCAAACTATGGTGGAGGAGATGAAGATAGCAGCGACCTCCTTTAAGAGGTCATGTGCACACCCTGCCACACTCAGTGCCCCCGGCCCTGCAGCAGCCACCGCCCCCCCACACCTCTGCTGGAGACTGCTGGACACTCCCGGGCAAGTCAGGGACAGTCTCTGGTGAGGTCACTGCTCCTCTCTCCTGGGTTCTGGTGCACACAAGGTTCTGTCTGTTCTGATGTGAGAGCTGGATTGTAAAGAAAGCTGAGCACTGAAGAACTGATGATTTTGAAGTGCGGTGTTGGAGAAGACTTCTGAGAGTCCCTTGGACTGCAAGGAGATCCAACCAGTCCACCCTAAAGGAAATCAGTCCTGGGTGTTCACTGGAAGTACTGATGCTGAAGCTGAAACCCCAATACTTTGACCACCAGATGCAAAGAACTGACTCATTGGAAAAGACCCTGATGCTGGGAAAGATTGAAGGCAGGAGGAGAAGGGGACGACAGAGGATGAGATGGTTGGATGGCATCACCGACTCCATGGACATGTGTTTGAGCAAGCTCCAGGAATTAGTGATGGACAGGGAAGCCTGGCGTGTTGCAGTCCATGGGGACACAAAGAGTTGGACACGATTGAGCAACTGAAGTGAACTGAACTGAACTTGTGCTCTGCTCAGTTATGTCAGACTCTCCTCAGTCTTTGTACTGTAGCCCGCCAGGCTCCTCTGTCCATGGGACTTTTCAGGCGAGAATGCTGGAGTGGGCTGCCATTTCCTCCTTCAGGGGGTCTTCCCAACCCAGGGGCCACACCTGCATCTCCCGTGTCTCCTGCATTGCAGGCAGATTCTTTACACGCTGAGCCTTTGGGGAAGCCCCTGTTGGAGCCCAGCCATTCCTATTTGTTTCCGTTTTCTGTGGCAGCTTCAGCCCTGTAGCAGCGGAGCTGGGCAGGTGCCACCAAGATTGCAGGCCCAGAAAACCCGGAGTGTTCACTACCTGGCTCTTCAAAGGAAAGTTTTGCCAAGTCTTGACCTGAAAAAAAGATTTTGTTTCCTACCTGTTGAACATATACATCATCGCAAAGTGAGTAAAACTATTAAGTTAATCAGATATTATTTCAGAGCAGAACATTTACATGGCATATAGCGTCAAGGTTCGAGGATCCAGCTGATATACTTAGGAACATCCATCTTTTTAGAAAACCTATACTTGGCACCTTAAAGTCTCCTGTTGTCAAGAAATCAAATAAATAAATAACGACAATAGCCACTAGTTTCATGAAGCCTTCTGCAGCACAGTGCCTCGTGTTCCCCTTCTGGTTCTGTGGCAGCTGTTAACTATCAAATACTATTTCTAGAGCTGTGCTGACATCAGTCGACGATCATACACAAAGCTGTTTGGCAGGACATACACGGAGCGAGTCGGGGTTGCTAAAATGAAACAGCTCTGTTAAAATTAACTCTATTCACGTCTTTCGGAAAATATCGAAGTTTGCCAAATCAAACCCTTCCTCTATCAGTGGGGAAGAACCATTTGCCAACCCCTAAAGAGGTAATTTAGACACAGGAGAGCAAAAGAAAAGAAAAAGGAAAAATCCCTGCAAAATTAAAATGATAAAAATTTGCTTGACAGCAAAAGTACTTCCAAATGTATGAAACTGAACCCAAAACTGAGCCTGCAACAAATTTAACTGGCAAGAAAGCCTGCATAATGGACTTGGTTTTATTATTAACGCTGATATAGGTCCTTCCTGTTCTAGTGTGCTGATGGCAAGAAGATAAATGCCCACCGAAGGCAGTAAACCATCTCCACTCCACTGAAATACTGATTGTAGTTAGAATGCAAACACTTATTCTTCACTTGTAACAAAAAACAGTTTTGTTTCTTTTTTTAAAGGAAGTGCTACCCCAGGGGCCGTTTCATAATCAAGTACAGCTTTGAAATAGAATTTCTTAAAATAACTAAATGCAACTTTTATTTTAAAAAAGGTTTTTCTTGTAAAATTTAAAACTCTGTAGATATTTTATCAAAGTGATAAACACAGTCCTTACATGATTCTTAATTAGTACCTCTTTAAAATGAATAATTAGCCTCACATAGTCCTTATAATTCGTGACTGATGTTTTCATTCCGAGCAACTTATCAATGCTGTATGATATCACAGATCTATGAAAACTAAGAAAAGAATATAAAGAAATGTGTATAAANGACGCTTTACTGTCTGAGCCACCAGGGAAGCTTCCATTGTAACACATCAGTAGATTAGATAACACGCCCCCAGAGGCCAGGATAGTTCCAAGGCTGACTATAAAGACCCCCCCAAAATTGGGCCGTGACCCAGTTCCCTGAAATCCCCACCCCTTCCCCTAAGTAGCTGGAATACTCTTCCACTCAGCCTATGAAATTACCCAGCCCTACCAACGTGGATAACCCCAGACCTTGGTGACTCTCTTGCCTTCCGAGATGGCCTACATGGTATCTATGAAGGGTGTTTCCTCCCGGAATTTTCTTTCACTTGACTATGGTTAGCTCTTGAGTTCCTTCCTGCACAAAGCCAAGAACCCACACTTGGCGTCCATCCCAGAGACTCAGACATGACCTGGGGTGTGACCATCCTCTCTTGCCCCACTCTCTTTCCCGTAACACCTCCTTGCATCAGGTTACTCCTCTGTTGACTGAGTGAGTCAAAAGGGAAATTACCCTGGATGGGCACCATCAGGCAGCGCTTCAAAGGAAGGCAGACGGTCAGAGGAGGGATAATATCCTGCTGGCCTCAAGTTGAACACCAGTCTGCTGTGTCGTCAGAGGGGGAACAGCGGGTAGGGAGCTCAAGGTGGCCGCTAGGAGCTGCGCACTGTTCCTTGACTATACAGATATGATGAAATGGGTTCTGCCAACCACCAGGGAGCTTGGGAGAAGATCCAGAGAGTTAGAGGAGACCTCAGCCAATGGGCAGTTTGCAGACTGGTGAGACCCTGCAGAGAGAACTCAAGATGTGCCTGGATTCCTGGCCTGTGGAACCTGAAATAATAAATTTGTGCTGTTTGAAGTCACTAAGTTTATGGGAATTTGTTACACAATTACACACAGTTTATGGCAGTTTCTCTGGGTAATGTGTTCAATTTTTGACACTTAGCCTAAAATTCTCTAAAAAGACTATATGAGGATCTAACCCCTGCTGTCTGTCTAAGACTCCATCCAACAAAACTCAACCCCATGACAGAAACGTTCTATATTTTTGCAGCTGATACGGTAGCCGCCAGCTACATAGACTACTGGGCATCTGAAATGAGGCCAGCGCAACTGAGGAAGTGATTTTTCATTGATTTACACTTAGCCATATGTGGCTAGTGCTGTCCTCATGGGTGAGCAGTTCTAGATTAGTAATCATAAAGACAACAGCCTTTGCTTTTGATGTTCTTGATCACCAATAGCTCTCCCTGGAGTGCGAATTTTTAAAAATTTTAATTAAAGTAGAATTGCTGTACAATGTTGTGTTAGTTTCTGCTGCACAGCAAAAACAGATCCATGTAAACATATATCCCTCTTTTCTGAATTTCCTTCCCGTTTAGGTCGCCGCAGAGCACTGAGTAGAGTTCACTGTGCTGCGTAATAGATCCTCACTGGTGACCCCTTTTATACACAGCAGTGTATGTATGTCCGTCCCCGTCTCCCAGTTCACCCTGCATACATTTGTTCTTTACGTCTGTGTCTATTTCTGCTGTGCAGATGGGTTCATCTGTATCATTTTTCTAGATTCCACATACATGTGTTAATATGTGATATTTGTTTTCCTCTTTCTGACTTCACTCCGTATGAAAGTCTCTAGGTCCATCCACGTCTCTGCAAATGGCACAATACCTGTTCCTTTTTATCAGAGGAACGTGTTGAACTTTTGAAATCTAACCTGAAATTCTCTAAAAGGACTGTATGAGGATTTGCGCGTGATCTAACCCTGCTGTCTGTCTGCAGCTCAGTCTTTTCCCTAAACCTTCTCTGGCCATTTGAACGATCAAGCTCTTTCTCACCTGGAGTCTCCCCTCCATAAAGAGACTCTTTCTTTTATGCTTTATCTGTCTAATACCTACTTAGTAGTTAGGTCTCAGTCCAAATGTCACTTTCCCGGAGAAGAATTCTCTGACAACCTGTACCAGTGAGCTACTGCTCACCACAGCTATGTCATTAAATAGCTATTGCTCACAATCAGCTATGTAACAAAATAAGCCAAAACTCAGCGGCTCAAAAAATAATGATTTATTATTGTAGTTCATGTACCTTCGGGTCTGCCGGGTCAGCCCAGATCTGATGTAAGCTGGGCTCACATGTGTGCTTGGGATGGCTGGAGGCTCTGCTTTCAGCCAGGGCTGACTGGAACACGTCTGGAAGGTCAGGTTGCTCTGAGTGTCTCTCCTCCTCCTGGGGCCAGCAAGGTAATCTGGGCATGTTGTTCTCACAGCACGGGCGCAAGGGCAGTGTGCTTAGCCACCCAGCTTGTTCGATTCTCTGTGACCCCATGGACTGTAGCCTGCCAGGCTCCTCTGTCCATAGGATTCTCCAGGCAAGAGTACCAGCGGGTCGCCATTCCCTTCTCCAGGGGATCTTCAAGGCAAATCTAAATGCACGCCCTGAGACTCTTGACTCCTGAGATTTGGACTCAAGACTGGCACAACATCATGTCTGGCTCCTTCTCTTGGTCAAATCAAATTCCAAGGCAAAGCCAAGGTTTAAGGTGGGAAGCGCACACCACCCCTTTTATGGGAGGGGTTGAAACAATCATGACCAAGGGCCTGGAGAAAAGAAAGGGAGGAGAGCTAGGGTTGATGATAAACTATTCCATATTTGCTTCCTTTAAGTTAGAGTCATCGTTCTTTTACTTTTGTGGTTGTCAAATAACCCTTAATTAAATTATTTTTCTTTTTAGTTCTTAACTAGCTGGGCCGGTCTGTAGGCTGCACTGTTGATGGTTGCCACCCTTGTGGTATCTAGATGAGATCCTCCATTCTTAGCGTTTCATAGGAAAGAGTTTTCTTTCAAGGCTCTTGTACTTGGTAATTGTTTACTTATTTGAGAGATTACTTATTTACCGACGGTCTCTCTCATCATGTTGGGAGCCCAGTGAGGTCAGGAATCATATTTATTTTATTCACTGTGGTGTCACCAGAACCTACCACACTCAATTATTTATTGAATAAAAATGAACAAAATTTCTGGAGAACATTATAAATGCTGAATATGTTCTGATGAGCAGGATCTGATAACAGATAGTTAAAGGCTGAGCAAAGTTTAGGAGCTTTTATCAGAGCATGAAGAGTATCCTCTGATGAATGAATTAATGAAAATCAAGAGAAGTAATTGAATAACAGGAGAATGTGTGTGTGTATATATATATATCATTTGTATGTGTGTGTATGAATATATAAGGGCAGGAGAATTGGAGGGAAAGAGGGAAGGGAGGGAGGGAAGAAGAAAGAAGGAAGGACGGGATTATGGCAGTTAGAGACCAGATATATCTACCCTTGGAGCAACCATCCTCCAATCGTCAGTGAGTAATCAACCAGAATACAGACCACGCCAGAGCCGATAGTAGAATGATAGACCCTGTGTATATAATATTATTTATATTTGAAGATGCTGATTTTCAGCTGTGCGGGTGTTTCTCCAGAGGCAAACACCACAAACAGCCCAAGACGCGGAACACAGGACGTTCACTGTTTACAAACAGCCACAGCAGTTGTTCATATAGACTCTCTTTTCTGTCTTTATCTCATGGACCGTAAAGAGTCTCCACAATTTAGAAGCTGCTCCATCTCTAATTGCCATACTCCAATTATTCTGTTATCTGGGAATTCTCAGTTTTGTTTGTAAGAGATACATAGCTATCTTTGATTTTCCTGGAACCGTACGGAGTTTCAGAGACAAACACAACTTTTTGACTTGGTGTCATCTAGTTGGTCTTAGATTCCAATCAAGATTTCAGATGGTTCTTCACTCTATTTGCACACATAGCGTATACATGTCTTTTTAAATCAAGATCACAAATAACTACAGGATGTTAATGACATCGTACTTTCTTTGCTGCAAGCAGCATCTTGAACTCCAAGTCACTGACAACAGTCTGATCCTACTGATGAGACGCAGCAGGGTGCAGGGCTTCTAAATGTCTTAGAGAAACACGGTGTTTGAAAAGTTGTGCATTTGCTATTTACACTGATTTAAAACCCCATATAAATACTTACTGAGCACCCTATCTTCTGATGCTGGAAACACGAAGCTGTATGACCTGATTCCATCTTCACAGGGCACCCAATCTAGGGGGCGAAGCTGATGTGTGTAAACTAATGGTTGCAGAGAGAGGTGATGCTCGTTTTAAGAGTGTTGCGTACAAAGTCAGTGGGCACTTGAAAGAGGAACTGACTGATTTTTCTTGAAGGGCACTCTGAGAGGGACGTGAGGCTTAAGCTCAGGATGGGCTGGAATTTGATAAACAGGTAATGGGTGAAGGGCAGACCAGGCAGGAGATGCCATTTGAGAGATGTCAGGGTCCAGACAGTGGCTCTCCTTTGATTATATTAAGAAGTCTGGGTTTTACACTCTAGGGCTGTAGTTTCTGAAGTGTGGTCTCAGACCACCACCATCACCTGGAAACGTCTTTGAAAGGCAAACCATTGGCCCTGGCCCTGGATTTACTGCGTCAGAAACTCTGGGAATGGAACCCCATGACGATCTTCAGTTTAAGGGGTTCTCCAAATGAGTCTCTGGTGTGCTCAGGATGGTGACGACTGCTCTTGGTGATGAGGGGCCAGGAGAACATCTGAGTGGGGAAGTGGCCGGATCAGATCTAGGATTTTCGAAAGGTACCTCTGGCTGTGACATGAAGGAGGGATTTGAATTGGGAGAGGGTCCGGAGGTGAGTGGAGGCAGTAAGACCAGTTAGGAGGCTACTAAGAGCATCGGTGGGAGCCATGATAAGGAATCTGGAAGGAGGACCTTGCTTTTGCTCTCAGTAAGATGCAGAGATTTTAAGTGTGTAGGTTATTGTGACGCTTCTCATCTCGTTAAATAAATCAGTGGCAGATGAGCCCTGAAGCTACTGAAGAATTACTGTGCTGTGCTTACCAAGCCCCTTCAGTCGTGTCCGACTCTCTGGAGCCCCATGGACTGTAGCCTGCCAGGCTCCTCTGTCCCCGGGATTCTCCAGTGGGCTGCCATTCCCTTCTCCAGGGGATCTTCCGCACCCAGGGGTTGAACCTGGGTCTCTAAAGTCTCCTGCATTGGCAGACAGGCTCTTTACCACTACCCTGAGCCAGGGGCTCAGAACTTGCCTAAACTAAGTAATATGGAGCTCATGCATATGAATGAACATGCACATTCATTTAAAGTAACTTTCAAATTCCTAGGAACTTTTTTGTCATTTCGTATGTTTGCATCAGATACCAAAATATGGCTAGCATTCTAGAGGTTGTTGTTGTATAGTAGCTAAGTCGTGTCTGATTCTTTGCATCCCCATGGACTACAGCACACCAGGCCCTCAGTTCACAACTGTCTTTCACAGTTTGCTTAAATTCATGTCCGTTGAGCCCATGGTGTCTAACCGTCTCATCCTCTGCCGCCTCATCTCCTTTTGCCTTAAATCTTTCCCAGCATCAGGGTCTTTTCTAGTCAGTTGGCCCTTTGCATCAGGCAGTCAAAGCTTTGGAACTTCAGCTTTAGCAACAGTCCTTCAAATGAATATTCAAGGTTGATTTCCTTTAGGATTGACTGGCTTGATTTCTTTGCTGTCCAAGGGACTCTCAGGAGTCTTCTCCACCATCACAATATGAAAGCTTCTATTCTTTGGTGCTCAGCATTCCTTATGGTCCAACCATAGCTTTGACCATACAGATCTGTGTCATCAAAATGATATCCTGCTTTTTAATACACTGCCTAGGTGTGTCATAGCTTTCCTTCCAAGGAGCAAGTGCCCTTTAATTTCAAGGGGGCATCCACTGTCTGCAGTGATTTTGGAGCCCAAGGAAAGAAGGTCTGTCACCGCCTTCACTTTCCCCCCTTTATTTGTCATGAAGTGATGGGACCAGATGCCATGATATTAGTTTTTTGAATGCTGAGTTTCAAGCTAGTGTTTTCAACCTCATCAAGAGGCTCTTTAGTGTCTCTTCGCTTTCTGTCATTAGAATGATACCATCTGCATATTGGAGGTTGTTGATACTTCTCCCGGCAATCTTGATTCCAGCTTGTGATTCACCCAGCCCAGCATTTAGCATGAGAGACTCTGCTGTGAGTGTGCACGCTCAGTTGCTTCAGTCGTGTCCGAGTCTTTGTGACCCTTTGAGCTGTAGCCCCCCAGGCTCCTCTGTCCATGGGATTCTCCAGGGAAGAATACTGGAATGGGTTGCCATGCCCTCCTCCAGGGGGTCTTTCCAACCCAGGGATCAAATCTGTGTCTCTTACATCTCATACATTGGCAGGCAGGTTCTTTACCACTAATGCCACCTGAGAAGCCCTGGACTCTGCATATAGGTTAAATAAACAGGGTAACAATATACAGTATTGTCATACTTCTTTCCCAGTTTTGAACCGGTCAGTTGTTCCATGTTTGGTTCTAACTGTTGCTTGTTGAAGAATTATGGACAGAAGTTCCTAACATTCATTGTTCAGGAGGCAGTGACCAAAAACATCCCAAAGAAAAAAGAAATGCAAGAAGGCAAAGTGGTTGCCTCAGGAGGCTTTACAAATAACAAAGGAAAGAAGGGAAGGGGAAGGCAAGGGAAAGATATACTCAACTGAGTGCAGAGTTCCAGAGAATATCAAGAGGAGATAAGAGGGCCTTCTTAAATGAACAGTGCAAAGAAATAGAGGAAAATAATAGAATGGGAAAGACTAGAAACCTCTTCAAGAAAATTGGAGATATCAAGGAGATATTTCATGCAAGGATGGGCACGATAAAGGACAGAAACCATAAGGAGCTAACAGGTGCAGAAGAGATTAAGAAGAAGTGGCAGAATATACAGAAGAACTATCCAAAAAGATCTTGATGAGCTACGTAACCATGATGGTGTGGTCACTCATCTGAAGTCAGACATTCTGGACTGTGAAGTCAAGTGGAACTTAGGAAGCATTACCATTGATATGAACAAAGCTAGTGGAAGTGATGGAATTCCAGCAGGGCTATTTAAAATCCTAAAAGATGATGCTGTTAAAGTATTGCACTCAACATGTCAGAAAATTTGGAAAACTCAGTGGTGGCCATAGGACTGGAAAAGGTCAGTTTTCATTCCAGTCCCAAAGAAGAGCAATGCCAAAGAATGTTTAAACTATAATGCAACTGTTCTCCTTTCCCGTACTAGCAAGGTCATGCTCAAAATCCTTCAGGTTAGGCTTCAATAGTACATGAACCAAGAACTTCCAGGTGTACAAGCTGGGTTTAGAAAAAGCAAAGGAACCAGAAATCAAATTGCCAACATTCGTTGGATCATGAAGAAACCAAGGGAATTCCAAAAAAATGTGAGTTCTGCTTCACTGATTACACTAAAGCCTTATGACTGTGTGGATGACAGCAAACTGGAAAATTCTTAAAGAGATGGGAGCATTCTATAGAAATTCCCAGTAATTTTGAAAATAATATAGTCCATATAACGAAACAGTTCACAGCCATAGGCTTAGGTCAGGGGTCGAGTGCTATTCTCCTATAACTATTGGTCATGAGATTTCGCACAGCATTTGAATTCACCCTGACATGCAAGTTTTAATATCGTTTTTCTTTTCCAATATTTTTTCCTACTTGTGGGGTTGAGCTTGTCGGCCTGGCGCTCAAAAGATTGCTTAGTTCCTCATAGTGCTTTACATATGATTAGGATACTGGCCACCAAGTAACTGATGATTCTTACATTAGAGCTTTACAGTCTAAAACACCCAAATCTCCCAAAGGAATCATTAGTCAAAAGATTATTTTATAAACTGACTATAATTTCTTTTTACAAAGACAATAGCTCTTCATTAAAACAGACAACAAACATTAAAAAGCAAAGCAGGTAGCCCCATAGAGCAAACAGCTATAAGAAAAATGCATACCTACATACATTTGCTACCTGTCTCATCCACCCTTGAATCTGATCGGTCACTGTTAATCTTTGTTGCATTTGTTTTTTAAATAAATTATTTGTTTATTTTTGCAGTGCGGGGTCTTGTTGCTGCGCGGCCTTTCTCCGGCTGCGGGAGCGGGGGTCCTCTGGCGCTGCCGCCCGGGCTTCTCACTGCCGTGGCCGCTGCTGTCGTGGAGCACGCGCTCTGGGGCGTGTGGGCTTCGCAGCTGTGGCGCGTGGTCTCGGAGCTGGGTCTCCGGGCTCCAGAGCATAGCCTCGGGGGTTGTGGCACACGGGCTTAGTTGCTCCGCGGCCTGTGGGATCTTCTTGGACCAGGGATGGAGCCCGTGTCCCCAGCACCGGCAGGCGGTTCTTTCCACCCGAGCCGCCGGGGGAGCCAGTCTTTGCGGTACGCGGAAAGCTCCGTAGCATCTTTCTTTCTCCAGTTATTGGAACCTGTTACTTCCGATCAAAGCTTCTGCTGTTCTGACTAACACCGTGGCTGTCCTCAAAGGTCCTGGCTCTCAGGATCACTGGGACGGGATCCGCTCGTGTGTCGGGTAGGAGTCAATAAAGAAAGGGACCTTTTGGTGCTGACGGTGCGTCTGCCCTCCACTACCCACCGCGGCTTTGAGACCATCAGGGCCTTCTCACACTTTATTAAGAATCTGAGATTCATCCTGAACTTCCTTTAGTGGGGCTGGATGCCTTTGATCAGGAGAGCCTTACCCCGGACTGCGTCCATCCTCGAAGCTTCCCATCTCCTCAAGCTTTGAGTTACATCATCTTTCTCTCTTTGAAATAACAGCCATTAAAAAAAAAAAGAAAAGAAAAAAAACACTTAAAGACATGCAGAACATGTTTATACGAGCAAAATATAATGTTTATATTAGGATTCTCCAGAAGCAGAGAGATACAACCAACAGGATGTATTACACCACACACACACACACACACACACACACGTAGATTTTTAAGGATTGACTCATGGGATTCAGGGCTTGAATGCAGAGTTCCAAGGAATAGCAAGGAGGGATAAGAAAGCCTTCCTTCAGTGATCAATGCAAAGAAATAGAGGAAAACAACAGAATGGGAAAGACCAGAGATCTCTTCAAGAAAATTAGAGATACCAAGGGAACATTTCATGCAAAGACAGGCACAATTAAGGACAGAAATGGTATGGACCTAACAGAAGTAGAAGATATTAAGAAGAGGTGGCAAGAATACACAGAAAAACTGTACAAAAAAGATCTTCACGACCCAGATAATCACAATGGTGTGATCACTCATCTAGAGCCAGACGTCCTGGAATGTGAAGTCAAGTGGGCCTTAGAAAGCATCACTACGAACAAAGCTAGTGGAGGTGATGGAATTCCAGTTGAGCTATTTCAAATCCTAAAAGATGCTGTGAAAGTCCTGCAATCAATATGCCAACAAACTTGGAAAACTCAGCAGTGGCCACAGGACTGGAAAAGGTCAGTTTTCATTCCAATCCCAAAGAAAGGCAATGCCAAAGAATGTTCAAACTACTGCACAATTGCACTCACCTCACATGCTAGTAAAGTAGTGCTCAAAATTCTCCAAGCCAGGATTCAAGAGTATGTGAACTGTGAACTCCCTGATGTTCAAGCTGGTTTTAGAAAAGGCAGAGGAACCAGAGATCAAATTGCCAACATCTGTCGGGTCATCAAAAAAAGCAAGAAAGTTCCAGAAAAACATCTATTTCTGGTTTATTGACTATGTCAAAGCCTCTGACAGTGTCAGTTCAGTTCAGTTCAGTCGCTCAGTCATGTCTGACTCTTCTGACTGTGTGGATCACAACAAACTGTGGAAAATTCTTAAAGAAATGGGAATACCAGACCACCTGACCTACCTCCTGAGAAATCTGTATGCAGGTCAAGAAGCAACAGTTAGAACTGGACATGGAACAACAGACTGGCTCCAAATTGGGAAAGGAGTACGTCAAGGCTGTATGTTGTCACCCTGCTTATTTAACTTCTATGCCGAGTACATCATGAGAAATGCTGGGCCGGATGAAGCACAAGCTGGAATCAAGATTGCCAGGAGAAATATCAATAACCTCAGATATGCAGATGACGCCACCCTTATGGCAGAAAGTGAAGAGGAGCTAAAAAGCCTCTTGATGAAAGTGAAAGAGGAGAGTGAAAAAGTTGGCTTAAAGCTCAACATTCAGAAAACTAAGATCATGGCATCCGGTCCCATCACTTCATGGGAAATAGATGGGGAAGCAATGGAAACAGTGGCTGACTTTATTCTGGGGGGCCCCCAAAGTGACTGCAGATGGTGACTGTAGCCATGAAATTAAAAGACGCTTGCTCCTTGGAAGAAAAGTTATGACCAACCTAGACAGCATATTAAAAAGCAGAGATGTTACTTTGCCAACAAAGGTCCATCTAGTCAAGGCTATGGTTTTTCCAGTGGTCATGTATGGATGAGAGTTGGACTATAAGGAAAGCTGAGCACTGAAGAATTGATGCTTTTGAACTGTGGTGTTGGAGAAGACGCTTGAGAGTCCCTTGGACTGCAAGGAGATCCAACCAGTCCATTCTGAAGGAGCTCAGTCCTGAGTGTTTATTGGAAGGACTGATGTTGAGGCTGAAACTCCAATACTTTGGCCACGTGATGCAAGGAACTGACTCACTTGAAAAGACCCTGATGCTGGGAAAGACTGAAGGCGGGAAGAGAAGGGGATGACAGAGAGTGAGATGGTTGGATGGCATCACCGACTCGATGGACATGAGTTTGGGTCAGCTCCGGGAGTTGGTGATGGACAGGGAGGCCGGATGTGCCGCAGTCCATGGGGTCGCAAAGAGTCGGACACAACTGAGCAACTGAACTGAACTGAGTGGTTAAAAAGTCTGCCTGCCAAGGCAGGGGACATGGGTTCCATTCCTGGGTTGGGAAGATCCCCTGGCGAAGGAAGTGGCAACCCACTCCCGTATTCTTGCCTGGGAAATCCCTTGGACAGAGGAGCCTAATGGACTACAATCCACATAAGTGCAAAAGGGTCAGAGTCAACTTAGTGACTAAACCACAACAGTTTAATCCATGTGATTTTGGAGGCTGTGCAGGATTGGCGAACAGGCCAGAGACATAGCTGACTTTGTAGCTTGAGTTGAAAAACTGTCTGGAGGCAGAATTACCTGTTACTTGGAGTACCCCAGTCTTTTTATTTTATTTTTTGTGAATAGACTTTATTTTTAGAGCAGCTTGAGGCTCACAGCAAACTTTAGAGAAAGGTAGAGATTTCCCACAAAGCCCCCGCCCCCGCCCATGCATATCCTCCTCGTGATCAACATCCCCAATCAGAGGGTACATTTGTTGCAGTTGACGAACTTGCGTTAACACATCATCATTGCTCAGAAGTCCATATTTTATACTCAGGTTCACTCTTGGGGCCTTCCCTGGTTGTCCAGTGGTTAGAACTCCGCACTCTTAATGCAGGGGACCTGGGGTTCAGTCCTTGGTCAGGGAAGTAGGTCCCACAGGCTGCAACTAAGGAACAAAATATCCCGCAGGCCCACAAGGAAGATCAAAGATCCTGCTTGCCGCAGCGAAGCCCTGGTGCAGCCAAGTGAAGACGCGAGCCACTCTTGGTGATACAGGGGCTTCCCGGTGGCCCAGTGGTCAGGAATCTGCCTCTCAGGGAAGGGGATACAGGTTCGATCCCTGGTCAGGGAGCTAAAATCCCACATGATCAGGGCAAGTCAGCAAGTGCTCCAGAGCCCAGTGCTCAGCCACAAAGAGCTCTACCACCGCAGCCAAGACCCACATAGCCAAAAAGAGTCACTGTTGCTGTTGTATATTTTAGGGGCTTGGAGAAAGTTATAAAGACTTATGTCCATCATTATAGCCTCATACAGAGTAGTTTCACGGCCCTGAAAATCCTCCGTGAGCCACCTTTTTATCCCTTATTCAACGAACGATCTTTTGAAACCGTCCAGTTCTGCCTTTCCCAGCATGTCATGCAGTTCACATTATACAGTAGGCAGACTTGTCAGACTGCCTTCATGCATTTGACATGCTTGCTCATGGCTTGGTGGCACACTTCTCCGTAGCACTGAGTAATCCTCGGTTGCTGGATGTACCAGGATCTCAGTCTTTGTTTGTCCTTTGAGATGTTCAGCTGATGGGATGAGACCCACCCACATCTGCTGTACTCAAAGTTAACTGATTTAAATGTTAATCACATCTAAAAAAAATTATCTTCATAGCAACATCTAGACTGGGGTTTGCCCAAATAACTGGATTCTGAACCTAGTTGACACACAAAACTAATTTCACAAGCCCATGCCTTGACAGCTTGGCACCCATGTACAGCTCCTTAAACCATACTTAATCTCCAAATAAAGACAGTTACAAGGTCACACTTTCACCTAACACGATGCCACTGCCCTGCACCAAACCAAAAGCACAGTTTCCCCAGAAGAAAATGCAGCCCTTAGATGCCCTTTACTCTTCTCCTCGACATTTTGCAACCTAAATAAAATGATCTAAAGTTAACAGTACTTAAATATTATGACATAAAGTCAGTACATCTTACATGACAGAGAAGAAAAGAGACATGATGTCTGTACAGCTTTATAAGTATATGATACGTGCAAACAAATTCACAACAAAGTAAGGAAGAAGTAGTCGTGACAGTTATAGTCCTCGCTCCTGAAACAGGTCATGTGGTCACAGCTGGTATTTATAAATATCTTCTTTCACTACCCATTCCGTATTCCCTTTGCTGTCAGGAAGCAGTTCAACTGGTCAGGGCTCTTTAACCGGTGGGTGACCTAAAACGTCTTTCCTGAAGGATCTGGGCCATTAGCAGTCCTGCCAGGGTTGGGTGGTTGTCGTTTCCCCTCGCAGACGTGGCGACAAGAGAAACTCCATGGGGTCTCCTGTCTTCCACACACGCTCTTCCTTAGCTGCCCCGTGAGCCAGCAGCCCAATTTCCCCTTGGTAATCAGAATCAGCCGCTGCAGTCAGCCCAGTGACACCCTCTTTGCCTGTTGATTCAGAGGCATGAGGCCCCCAGAGTATCGCCACCTGGGAGGCGGTCCTAACTTCCCGTTCACTGGAATCATGGTTGTGTCTCAGCAAAAGCATCTCTCCCTGCAACCAAGTCCACCAGACCAGCAGAGCATAAGATCTTGGGGAAAGAAGCAAAGCTGTTGCCGGGGGGTCAGTAAGAGTAGGAGTGAGGGGTGCCCTTCTCATCCCCCCTTGAGTCCCCGAGTGTGAGTCCTGGAGAAACGGCATCGCACAGGGACCCCGAATCAGAACATACACAGCCTCGGAAGCAGCGCTATGTGGGGCCGACAGTGGGCAGGACATTCTGCTGAACCCACAGACGGTGACTTTGGCAGGAGCAGTGTGTATAGGAAAGGCATCACTCCATCCAGAGTGTCCGTTTCAGTAAGAACGAAACAGTGCCCCTTTCAAGATGGAAGGGATCCAATGTAATTATCCAACTAGCTGGTTGATCACCCCAGGCAATGATGCCGTATCAGGGACTTGCTGTCATTCTCTGCTGCCGGCAGATTGGACTCTCAGCAGTGGCTGTAACCAAGTTGACCTTGGTGAGTAGAAGTCTATGTTGCTGAGCCTGTGCGAACCCCTATCCCAGCCACCACGGCCATTTGCTCACAAGCCCACGGCCACGACAGGGCTGGCAGGGAGAGAGGGGCTGCTGATACCTGCACGGTGCGTCATCCTATCCACTTGACTGTTAAAATCCTCTTCTGCTGGGGTCACCATTTGGTGAGCATTCTCATGGAAGACAGATATATTCCAGTTTTTTGCCCGTTCAGATAGCTCTGTCCACATACCTCTTCTCCAGACCTCCTTGCCTCCGATTTTCTGGTCATATTCCTTCCAGGTCAAACCAGAGAGCTCACACAGCCACAGACAGTGAGTTGCTCTCTAACTGTACATCTGGCTATTTCTCCCAACAAGCAAAGTGAGCAACTGGGTGCACGTTCAGAGTTCCCCCAGCCAGACGGACCTCACTTCACCACTGTCCTCCAGGGGAATCCCAGGGAGGGCTGTGGCGCCGGAGCTGTGCCCTTGGGGTGGCGCCCACATATCACATGGGACTGTTGTACATAAGACCCAGCCCACCCTAAAGGAAGTCAACCCCGAATACTCACTGGAAGGACTGAGGCTGAGGCTGAAGCTCCAATACTTTGGCCACCTGATGCAGAGAACTGACTCACTGGGAAAGACCCTGATGCTGGGAAAGACTGAGGACAGGAGAAGGGGATGACAGAGGCTGAGATGGTTGGATGGCATCACCGACTTGATGGACATGAGTTTGAGGAAACTCCAGGAGATGGTGAAGGACAGGGAAGCCTGGCATGCTGCAGTCCATGGGGTCAAAAGAGTCGAACACGACTGAGTGATGGAAAGGCAGCAGTATGAGGTCGCAGGTCAGCCTGGAGGAGAGCAGTTGCTCTAGCAGGAGCGGGAGCCCGGGGAAGAGTGGACACTGCAGCTGGACCCGAAAGGCAGCCTTCTGGCCGAGGTCTCTGTTCTGAGCGGGAAGTCAGTGTTTCCGCTAAGGCCTTCAGCTGACCTGATGAGGCTCACCCACATTAAGGTGGTCTGCTCTACTCAGCCTCTACTGATTTAAGTGTTAATCTGGTCTGAAGAATACCGTCACAGAAATATTTACAATAGTAAATATTTGCCCAAACATCTGGGTTCTGTGGCCTAGCAAAGTTAACACGTGAAATTAACCATCATAATGGTCTTTCCTAATAGGAAAGAGCCTGTTTTCCCTCCCTTCCCCCTCGCTCTTTTCTTTCCTTCTTTCTCTCTCTGCTTTTTCTTTCGACGAGCACTTCCTGAGAACCCACTAGATTCCTGATTCTAGAAGCCTACTGATGAAGCTGAGCTGTCTCCTTGGTAACCGTCTCTAACCCAGAATGGAATACAAACTGCTTTCTGAAGCAGACGATCTTCTTTAGAGAGATCACATATCCCTTTCCAATTTTAAACCATAACTTACAAGAACATGATTTTACTATCTCTTTTAAACAGAAAAATAAGTTTTACAAACAAATTAATGACTGATGCTGTTTAGCTGATGGTTGCACTAATTTGGATGCTGCTGCTTTAGAATTTGTCATGATTGGGTCAGAGATCAGCTCAGAGATTACTTTTGCATTACATAGTTTGTCTTGGAAATGAACGGTTTAAAAATATTTCAGAGGAAAATACTGAACCCACTTTACAAAATAAAATGTTTTCAAGCCATTTAGGTGGTTGACTATGTAAGTGATAAAACATGTAAGTTACACTACATTTTAAAATAGATTTCTTAAAGCAGGTCCAAAGGTGTCTTATTTATTTGTCAAAACAAACTGGAAAGACCTTGTTATATCTACTTTGAGTTATAAACTCGTAATACTCATAACTGTGTGTGGATCACAACAAACGGGAAATTCTCATGGAAAAAAGCCTGATGCTGGGAAAGACGAAAGGCAAAATGGTGAAGCGGGCAGCAGAGGGTGAGGGGGTCAGATCGCAGCACCGACTCAATGGAGATAATTTTGAGCAAACGCTGGGAGATGGTAGAGGACAGAGGAGGCTGGCGTGCAGCAGTCCATGAGGTTTCAAAGAGTCAGACATGACTTAAACAGAACAACAATGGGAATACTCATAGACTTTTTTTTATTAAGAGGGTTGCTTTTCTAGGAACAGGACTGCCTTCCAAACCGGTAACTGGAATAGGCTGGGGAGCCCCGTCCTTGTGGAATTCTGTGCTCAGCATCTTACACTGTTGCGCTGCCAACTCCTGTCTCCTCTTTGCAAGTCCCCACCAGGGCACAAGCCTCCCACCGAGGTTTCTCCCCTGGAGATGCAGGGATGTTCACAGTGCTCTTCACGGGCTCACAAGTTCCCACCAATCCCAATCACCTGCTTTCCTCAACTGTTCCCAGGAAGGTGCCTCAAGCTATTAAAAAAATCGATATTTAAAATCCCTTGAAATCAGGTCCAGCCTTATCACATGGACATATCACCAATCATTTAATGGGTTCAAAACTATTAACCAGAACAGAAAATGTGTCCAGTAGAGAGACCATCCTCAACTGGAGTTCAGTTCAGTTCAGTTGCTCAGTTGTGTCTGACTCTGTGACCCCATGAATTGCAACACGCCAGGCCTCCCTGTCCATCAACAACTCCCGGATTCACTCAGATTCACGTCCATCGAGTCAGTGATGCCATCCAGCCATCTCATCCTCTGTCGTCCCCTTCTCCTCCTGCCCCCAATCCCTCCCAGCATCAGGGTCTTTTCCAAGGAGTCAACTCTTCCATTGAGGTGGCCAAAGTACTGGAGCTTCAGCTTTAGCATCATTCCTTCCAAAGAAATCCCAGGGCTGATCTCCTTCAGAATGGACTGGTTGGATCTCCTTGCAGTCCAAGGGACTCTCAAGAGTCTTCTCCAACACCACAGTTCAAAGGCATCAATTCTTCGGCACTCAGCCATCTTCACAGTCCAACCCTCACATCCATACATGACCACTGGAAAAACCATAGCCTTGACTAGACGGGCCTTAGTTGGCAAAGTAATGTCTCTGCTTTTGAATATGCTATCTAGGTTGGTCATAACTTTTCTTCCAACACGTTACAAAACCCATTTAAGCGGTGCCGCGGATGGATTGCGAGCACATGCTTCATAGAACAGTAACGCTTATTGGACGGGAGCCTATCGCAGTCTGTCACAGCCTCTCTCATTGGCTGAGCACAAGCTCTCCCCGGCACCGAGGAAGACGTGGCAGGCGTGGACGATAGTGAGACACCTGTGGAAACGCATTTTCTTTCTTCAAATCATGAATGTGAAAAAAAAAAAACAAACATGAATATGGAATCAGTTCAGAAATAAGTAGTTTATAACAAATGATTGTTGCACAGGGTGATGCTAAATGTAGTATATGTGTAATTGAAAAAGTATTTTGTCTTGAAATGTATTATCTTTAATGCAGACTTTCCATGATTTCAGACCGAGTGTCTCCCCGTGCCAAATTAGCCCCACAATTACAAAAGAAGACAATACTTATTTTTTTAATTAAGAATGTCCTTGTTTGTCTATCTGTGGCTGTGGTCACACAGGCTTTCCTAGCTGCAGCGAGCGGAAGCTCCTCTTCCTGGTGGAGCCTGGCTCTGGGGCGCAGGCTCAGGCGCTGTGGTTCCCGGGCTCTCGAGCACACGTTCGGCAGCCGTGGCACACGGGCTTGGCTGCTCCACGGCACATGGGGTTTTCCTGGACCACGGGTCGAACCGGTGTCCCCTGCATTGGCAGGCAAAAATCCTTAATCGCTGCACCGCCAGGGGAGTCCCAATACTTATTTCTTAACAAGAGCAAGGTGACTACTTGTTTCGAATTTTCTCATCTTACAGGGTATTTTTGACATGCCTCCTAGTCCATACTTAAAAATTCCTAATGTCTTATGGCCACTGCTTTTGTAAATAAAGTTTTATTAAAAACAGCCACACTGGTTGTTTACATCTTGGTTGTGGTGGCCTTCACACTCTTTTAAGAATACAGTTGAACAGGGGATGCCCTGTCAGGCCAGTGGTTAGGACTGCCAATCCCTGGTCCAGGAACTAAAATCCCACAAGCCTCGATGTGAAGCCAAAAAAACAGAGCAAAAACGAACAAAGCCAGAACCTAGTTGAACAGCTGTGAGGGAGATCATTCAGTCCTCACAACCTGGGATGCGCACCAGCTCAGCCTGCAGAGCGTGTGGCCTCCACGGTGTGTTCCTGCTGCCCGGTTGGGCCTAACTCTTTGCCACCCCTTGGGTGGTAAGCCACCAGGCTCTGTCCGTGGAATTTTCCAGGCAAGAATACTGGAGCTGGTTGCTATTTCCTCCTCCAGAGGCTCTCCCTGAGCCAGGGATCGAACCCGAGTCTCGCGCATCTCCTGGACTGGCAGGCAGATTCTTTAGCGGCTGTACGCTGGGAACCGCCGACCCTCTCTATAGACACTCATAGTATTTTTGTTCTTTCAGGCAGATAGAAAGGACTTTCTGGACTTAAAAGATAAATTAGCATAGACTATTTATTTCTATAAATCTTCAAAAATAAACTACAACACCATCCATCTTAAATTCCTTAAGGAAAGAATTCCCTAGAGAACTTCTGCCCTATATCAATATACTGTGAGCCACTTCAGTGATTTAAAATTTTCTGATAATCATATGAAAAAGGTAAAAGGAAATACATGAAATTAGTTTTAGGAATAGATCTTATTTAACCCAATATATCCGATATATTATCTTTTCTGTATGTAATCAATACACAAAATTAGTAACGGTACAGTTCCCATCCTCTTTTGCTCTAAGTCTCCATAATGCAGTACGTATTTTACACTTACAGCCCACCCCGATGCAGATTAGCCACATCTCCAGTGCTTGCCAGCCACGTGGAGACAGTGGCTGCTGTCTATGGACAGTCCTCAGTCCTCAGTCCTCAGTCCATGGGATTCTCCAGGCAAGAACACTGGAGTAGGTTGCCATTTCCTTCTCCAGAGGATCTTTCCGACCCACGGATTGAACCCAGGTCTCCCGCATTGCAGGCAGACGCTTTAACCTCTGAGCCGAGCCTGGTGGGCTACAGTCCACAGGTTGGCAAAGAGTCGGACACGACTGAGCGACTTCACTTTCACTTCTTTCGCTTTCTACGGTCAGTGCCAGCCTCGAAGCGAGAGTGAGCAGATGCCTTCTTACACTCTGTTACGCTTTTTTCATTTGTTCATTCAACTTTCATTCAAGTTTTTAAATTACTTACATCTTACAAAGGTAAGAAAGACTTTTGAAAGACTTTAAATTCTTGCTTAAATACTCATATATTGATTTCCCCCCCTTTTCTGAGCATGAAAAGTACACTGATGGAAAGCCTAGTCACAGGGAGTCCACTTACCCGAGCAGCAGAGTCATGAACAGGGCTCCTAAAAAGGAAGACAGGAGGAAATTTCAGTCTTGAGATGCCTTGTATATTTGCTTTTCTTTTAAATCAGAGTCAGCACCCACTAGCAGGTATCCCATCCGCAGCCCAGAAGCCCCCTGAGGGCAGGAGCCCAGCATTCAGTGGATGGATTGAATTCCTTTTCTCCCTTTTTCTTTTCTCCCATCTTTTGATTTCTTCTCAAGAGCTGGCCTCCTCCCATTTTTCTGTCAAACGGGCTTTCAAGTGTATGGAGTTACATGGATAATTTGTTGCTGTGCCTTGAACTGTCATTTAATCAATATCGTCAGTCTTTGCTGTTTTTAAATGATCTGGTTGAAACCTTGCTCTCTTTAAAAATTCAGAAGAGAGAGATCCAGAAATCATCCTAGGTTAAGAAATGGAAAAAGCCTTCATTGTGACATAGAGGTTGTTCTTTCTCTCTCTCTCTCTGTTGGTCATATTTGTGTTAAATACTCTTCAATCATCTTAAAATATGTCCATAATTTATATAACCCACCTACCAAATGGCCAACCAAATGGCCAGGAAACAAATCCGTGTACACTTCGTCTGCACCTGCAGAAACTAGACACTTGCATATTCCACAGGCAGGTGTTGGGTCGCTGATCTTTCTAATTAGCAGAAAGTCCCGTGCTAAAGAGAGAAGCGTCTTGAAGCAGGCCTCTCCTGGTTCACCGTCAGCAGGATATAGGGGTGGGGTGGCGACTTGAAGACACGCATACTTCCACCACCTTTGTCTTGCCCATGGTAGGCACCACTAACCAGCCACTACGTCTCTTCTGCTGAGCGTAAATGTAAGCTCAGACACTTTCTAACTGTAACCTCTAGGAAGGCGCTATCAAGTGAGTGGACTTAGCTTCAAGATAAGACCTATGTAAGCGTCTCTGGTATACAAAGTAGAGTCCAAGACACCACTTAAAAGATAAGAAGAAGCTTATCGTCTACAAGAAAAGACCCTTTATTGCCTCCTGAGGGGCTTCCCAGCTGGCTCTAGTGGCAAAGAGCCCGCCTGTTGAGGCAGGAGACATGCGCGACGTGGGTTAGATCTGTGGGTCAGGAAGATCCCCTGGAGGAGGGCATGGCAGCACTCCAGAATTCTTGCCTGGAGAATCCCATGGACAGAGGAGCCTGGAGGCTACAGCCCATGGGGTCGCGCAGAGTCAGACGTGACTGGAGCGACTCAGCACACGCACGGCCACCTGAAGATGGGCTTAAGAGGAGGTCGGGGTCAAGGCGATGACTGTAGTTGTCTCGAGGCAGCTGAAGAATGAACAGCATTGAAACCAGACAAAGGCCGTTAAATCTTTATTGAACAATTACCAAGGGTGTAAATATCTGAGCTTTTAGGAATCTCCTTCCCATTTGGGGGTTCTAAAGATTTTTACTGGGGTTTGCTGTTTTAAAAGCCCTTACTATACTTCGAGCTACAGGATTTAAAACTAGTGGAATCTACTCTGAATAAAGGAATCATCCTCTCCGTTAATGAGCTACGGATGTCTCATGAGTAAGTGTTACGAATCTACTTATACACCAATTTGTTCCTCTGCATGTGTAACCCTTGTAGGCACCTGCCTGTGCTACGGCTGTTTTCTCTGGGCGTTGTGTTTTAATGACAAAGGACATCTAAATGAGCATTGGCCCTGCGACTCTGAAGCTCATCTGCTGCCTGTTGACTTTCCAGTCTCACGAGCGAAACGTGTGTCTTCCTCTCGGCTCGGCTCTGCGTGTGGTGTGGCGGTCTTCCTTCCTAGAGTGTGCTGCTCCTCCTTTTGCTGTGGATGTTGGGTCTTTTGGTTGCTTTTTTAAAAAAAAAAAACAACAACAGAGAATCCATTCTACAAAGAAAATGGAATATAGTATTAGCTGCCATTCTTATTCATTTGAAAGGAAACAATGCCTTTTTGTAGCAATAACTCACCTACCCAGAGGTCATTTTTCCAATAATGCCAGTCACTGAGAACACAGCTCAAAGAAAAAGGCCTCTGAGAAGTTAAAATAAACACTCTAGATCTCATTCACTCAGCCCATGCATTTTATTTCCATCTTTTCACTCTGCCATTCAGCCACTGTCTTTTCTCATTTCAGACATGATCCTAGTAAACCTGGCTACCTGGTTTCTTAGCCCATAGAAAATTAGGAACAAATAATCTGAAAAAGATCAAGAGGCTTCTAAAAAGCCACATGATGGCTGGTGACAAGAAGACAGAAAAAGAACCAGACTCAGCGACTCAGAAATCCCAGCGGTGAGGAGCCAGTCTGTGTCTGGCCAAGCAGATCCGCGCCCTGCAGTGACCTCCATTCCCCTGGAAATGACGTTCCTTGCTACATCTTTAAGTCATTAAGCTCATTTTCAGTGTTTTCCATGGAGGATGCGGCAGTGGACAACAGGGCCTCCCTGGTGGCCTAGCAGCGAAGAGTCTCCCATCAGTGCCAGAGACGAAGGTTCGATCCCCGGGTCAGGAAGATCCCCTCCAGAAGGAAATGGCAACCCACTCTGGGATTCTTGCCTGGGAAGTCCTACGAACAGAGGAGCCTGGGGGGCTATGGTCTACAGGGTCACAAAAGAGCTGGACATGACCAAGCAGGGACATTGCCTTGCCGACAAAGGTCTGAATAGTCAGAGCTATGGTTTTTGCAGTAGTCACGTATGGACGTGAGAGCTGGACCATAAAGAAGGCTGAGTGCTGCAATCCATTGGCCACCTGATGTGAAGAGCACACTCATTGGAAAAGACCCTGATGCTGGGAAAGACTGAGGGCAGGAGGAGGAGGGGACGACAGAGGATGAGATGGCTGGATGGCATCACCGACTCCATGGACATGAGTTTGGGCAAACTCCGGGAGTTGGTGATGGACAGGGAGGCCTGGCGTGCTGCAGTCCATGCGGTCACAAGGAGTCGGACACGACTGACAGCAAAGACTTGGTGACTGAATGACAGCAAGGTACATGGCACACTTTAGGAGACTTCTGGATGATGGAGAAGATATGGTAAAATGGAAAGCGGACAGGCTTTGCAGTAAAGCAAATCTTTTTGCTTCCTACAGTTTAATTGACGTCTCTACCTGGAGTGGGACAACTGGGCGTTTGCATGGGGCTCAGGGTTCACGTAGGAATGAGGGAGTGTGGGAAGCATTTCATCTTATTCACTTTTTCTGAAGATACTTAGAATTTTTTTTCTAAATAGGTGTTTTAAAGAGCAGGTTAAGGTTTGCAGCAGAATTGAGGGGAAAGAGCACAGGTTGGCCGCGCGCCCTGCGGCCACACAGGCATGGCCTCTCCTGCTGGGACATCCCTCACTAGAACAGTGCTTTTGTTACAGCTGCTGACTCTGCACTGACCCACTGTTAACATCCAAAGTCCACACCTTACCTTAGGGCTCACGTTATGGGTTTGGGCAAACCCACAGGACACCTGTCCGTCATTCCGGCATCACAGAGACTAGTTTCCAGGCCCTGAAACCCTCTGTGTGTTCTGCCTACCCGTCCCTCCCGGGGTGCTGGTGGAAAAGAACCCACCTGCCAACACAGAAGGCAAGAGACGAGGGGTCGCCCCCTGAGACAGCAAGATCCCTGCAGGAAGGAAATGGCAACCTGCTCCAGGATTCTTGCCTGGGAAATTCCACGGACAGAGGAGCCTGGTGGGCTACAATCTAAGGGGCCACAAAGCATTGGACAGGACTGAGCGTGTGTGTGTGTGTGCACGCACACACACACACACACACACACACACACACACACCCCAAACTCTGGCAACATTCTGACTGTCTCCATAGTTGTTTACCTTTTCCAGAATGTCATATTGTATGTAGCCTTTTCAGACTAGATTCTTTCATTTCGTCACATGCATTTAAGATTCCTCTATGTCTTTTCATGGCTCAAAAGCTCATTTCTTCCTAGAGCTGAATATCATCCCATTGTCCAAATGTACTAGTGTCTCCATCCACTCACCTGCTGAAGGCTATCTTCAGTTCAGTTCAGTTCAGTTCAGTCGCTCAGTCGTGTGCAACTCTTTGTGAACCCATGAATCGCAGCATGCCAGGCCTCCCTGTCCATCACCAACTCGGGGAGTTCACTCAGACTCTCATCCATTGAATCAGTGATGCCATCCAGCCATCTCATCCTCTACTGTCTGCTTCTTTTCCTGCCCCCAATCCCTCCCAGCATCAGGGTCTTATCCAGTGAGTCAGCTCTTCGCATGAGGTGGCCAAAGTACTGGAGTTTCAGCTTTAGCATCAGTCCTTCCAGTGAACACCCAGGACTGATCTCCTTTAGGATGGACTGGTTGGATCTCCTTGCAGTCCAAGGGACTCTCAAGAGTCTTCTTCAACACCACAGTTCAAAAGCATCAATTCTTCTGTGCTCAGCTTTCTTCACAGCCCAACTCTCACATCCATACATGACCACTGGAAAAACCATAGCCTTGACTAGATGGACATTAGTTGGCAAAGTAATGTCTCTGCTCTTCAATATGCTACCTAGGTTGGTCATAACTTTCCCTCCAAGGAGTAAGCATCTTTTAATTTCATGGCTGCAATCACCATCTGCAGTGATCTTGGAGCCCCCCAAAATAAAGTCAGCCACTATTTCCACTGTTGCCCCATCTATTTGCCATGAAGTGATGGGACCAGGTGCCATGATCTTAGTTTTCTGAATGTTGAGCTTTAAGCCGACTTTTTCACTCTCACTTTCACTTTCATCAAAAGGCTTTTTAGTTCCTCTTCACTTTCTGCCACAAGGGTGGTGTCATCTGCATATCTGAGGTGATTGATATTTCTCCTGGCAATCTTAATTCCAGCTTGTGCTTCTTCCAGCCCAGCTTTTCTCATGATGTACTCTGCATAGAAGTTAAATAAGCAGGGTAACAATATACAGGCTTGACGTACTCCTTTTCCTATTTGGAACCAGCCTGTTGTTCCATGTCCAGTTCTAACTGTTGCTTCCTGACCTTCATATAGGTTTCCCAGGAGGCAGGTCAGGTGGTCTGGTATTCCCATCTCTTTCAGAATTTTACGGTTTATTGTGATCCACACAGTCAAAGGTTTTGGCATAGTCAACAAAGCAGAAATAGATGTTTTTCTGGAACTCTCTTGCTTTTTCCATGATCCAGTGGATGTTGGCAATTTGATCTTTGGTTCCTCTGCCTTTTCTAAAACCAGCTTGAGCATCTGGAAGCTCACGGTTCATATACTGCTAAAGCCTGGCCTGGAGAATTTTAAACATTACGTTACTAGCGTGTGAGATGAGTGCAATTGTGCGGTAGTTTGAGCATTCTTTGGCATTGCCTTTCTTTGGGATTGGAATGAAAACTGACCTTTTCCAGTCCTGTGGCCACTGCTGAGTTTTCCAAATTTGTTGGCATATTGAGTGCAGCACTTTCACAGCATCATCTTTCAGGATTTGAAATAGCTCCACTGGAATTCCATCACCTCCATTAGCTTTGTTCATAGTGATGATTTCTAAGGCCCACTTGACTTCACATTCCAAGAATCTGGCTCTAGATGAGTGATCATACCATTGTGATTATCTGGGTTGTGAAGATCTTTTTTGTACAGTTCTTCTGTGTATTCTTGCCACCTCTTCTTAATATCTTCTGCTTCTGTTAGGTCCAGACCATTTCTGTCCTTTATTGAGCCCATCTTTGCATAAAATATTCCCTTAGTATCTCTAATTTTCTTGAAGAGATCTCGAGTCTTTCCCATTCTGTTGTTTTACTCTATTTCTTTGCACTGATTGCTAAGGAAGGGTTTCTTATCTCTCCTTGCTATTCTTTGGAACTCTGCATTCAGATGTTTATATCTTTCCTTTTTCCTTTGCTTTTTGCTTCTCTTCTTTTCACAGCTATTTGTAAGGCCTCCCCAGACAGCCATTTTGCTTTTTTGCATTTCTTTTCCATGGGGATGGTCTTGATCCCTGTCTCCTGTGCAATGTCACGAACGTCCGTCCATAGTTCATCAGACACTCTATCAGATCTAGTCCCTTAAATCTATTTCTCACTTCCACTGTATAATCATAAGAGATTTGATTTAGGTCATACCTGAATGGTCTAACAGTTTTCCCTACTTTCCTCAATTTAAGTCTGAATTTGGCAATAAGGAGTTCATGATCTGAGCCACAGTCTGCTCCCATTCTTGTTTTTGCTGACTGTATAGAGTATCTCCATGTTTGGCTGCAAAGAATATAATCAGTCTGATTTCAGTGATGACCATCTGGTGATGTCCATGTGTAGAGTCTTCTCTTGTGTTGTTGGAAGAGGGTGTTTGCTATGACCAGTGCATTTTCTTGGCAAAACTCTATTAGCCTTTGCCCTGCTTCACTCTGCATTCCAAGGCCAAATTTGCCTTTTACTCCAGGTGTTTCTTGACTTCCTACTTTTGCATTCCAGTCCCCTATAATGAAAAGGACATCTTTTTTGGGTGTTAGTTCTAAAAGGTCTTGTAGGTCTTCATAGAACCATTCAACTTCAGCTTCTTCAGCATTACTAGTTGGGGCATAGACTGGGATTACTGTGATACTGAATGGTTTGCCTTGGAAATGAACAGAGATCATTCTGTCGTTTTTGAGATTGCATCCAAGTACTGCATTTTGGACTCTTTTGTTGTAACCATGATGGCTACTGCCTTTCTTCTGAGGGATTCCTGTCCACAGTAGTGGATATAATGGTCATCTGAGTTAAATTCACCCATTCCAGTCCATTTTAGTTTGCTGATTCCTAGAATGTCGAGGTTCACTCTTGCCATCTCCTGTTTGACCACTTCCAATTTGCCTTGATTCATGGACCTAACATTCCAGGTTCCTATGCAATATTGCTCTTCATAGCATCGGACCTTGCTTCTATCGCCAGTCACATCCACAGCTGGGTATTGTTTTTGCTTTGGCTCCATCACTTCATTCTTTCTGGAGTTATTTCTCCACTGATCTCCAGTAGCATATTGGGCACCTACCAACCCGGGGAGTTCCCATTTCAGTATCCTACCATTTTGCCTTTTCATACTATTCATGGGGTTCTCAAGGCAAGAATACTGAAGTGGTTTGCCATTCCCTTCTCCAGTGGACCACATTCTGTCAGACCTCTCCTCCATGACCCACCCGTCTTGGGTTGCCCCACATGGCATTGCTTAGTTTCATTGAGCTAGACAAGGCTGTGGTCTGTGTGATCAGAAGGCTATGTTAGGTACTTCTAAATGTTGGTAATTATGAACACAGCTGGCACAAACATTTGTGCACAGTTTTTCTGTATGGATGTAGGTTTTCGACTCCTTTGGATAAGTACCAAGGGGCACAATTGTTGGATTATGCAAGAGCCGAATTGTCTTTCAAAGTGGTTGTACCTGTTTGCATCGCCACTAGCAACGAATGAGAGCTCCTTCTGTTCCACATCCTCATCTGCGCTTGGTGTTGTCGGTGTTGAAGATTTTTGCCATTTTGCTAGGTGTCCAGTGGCCCCTCGCTGTTGTGACTTGCATATCCTAAGCATATATGACGACGAGCCAGTTTGGGAAACTTTTACGTGAACTGTCGATACAGTCCTGCTCTCGACCTTCGTATCACATAAAGTTCTCCCCAGCTATAAGGGTGTTCACTCATTCACTCATTCACCCAGCTTTCAGCAAATACGTCGTGCCTAATATGTACCAGGCACTGCACTAATTGCTGGGAATACAGCAGCGAAAGTAACTGCTGTTAAAAAAGAAGAACATCAGGACTGCCCTAGTATCACCCAAATCATGGACTGTGTGCAACCTCACCTCTGTGAAACGTGGCACGTGTCAAAGTTGGGTTGACACTGAACTGGGTCAGCATTCAGTGGTGATAGAGGGAATCAGGGTCATTGTTGAGTTTAACTTCTCCCAAATGTAGAGAATTAACGGGACTAAGAAAGACGTGAGGAGAGAGGCCTGGAACTTGAGTGGACAGCCAACAAGCAGAAAGCGCCTCTTGCTCTGCAGTTGGTCACTGGTGTGGCGTCAGCCCCGCAAAGACTTCACAGACGGGGTCAGCAAGAGAGTCCTTCCTCCTCACTCACAGGGGACACCCCTAGTTTTGACAAGTGATATCTTGTTTACTGACCTAACATTACAGCATATCTTCACATTAGGCTAGTCTCCTACCATATCTTCACGCGTTGAAAATAGTCCATCATTTAAGTAATCCATCATGATCTCATCTGAGATCATGTTTGAAAGTTGGATTTATATGTTGTAGTTACTAGAGGCGTTACCATGACTTTGTTTACAAAATGGTGTTTACTACTTTACAAGATTCAATAAAATACCAAAGTAAAGCTATTTCAGTTGGGAGGCAAAAAGAAAGGGGGTCGAAGTTGGGTGACTTTCCAAGTAGCCAATCACAGCTGTGCTTGAATATAGAGAAAAAGTTAGTATTACATGAACTTAGAATTTATTATTTTTTTCTTTTTTATTGGTTTTGGCCTTGGCGAGTGTTGGAAATATGATTTCAAAGCCCCTGGGTGTTCCCAAGCAATCACCTGCTTCACTTTACTGACCAGGAAATTGAAGCTCCAAGAGGTGAATGACGCTTGTGGCTGTCTCTTGTGTTGGCAGGAAGTTTGTCGGTTGTGGACACGAGGGAAAGGCACAGCTGTTGCTTTCTTCTCAGAAAAGTCTCTCAGGCAGACCGACATCTGGAACACTCTGTTTGGAATGTCTTCTGTAGTCACCGAGAACTTCACGAGCGAGTCGCAGTTACCTGCCTACAAAGGGTTGTTGGTCATTTATGACCAAGCTGCTTCACCTGCTGCGCCTAGGTCAGCTTTTTGCTGCTAAACGGGAGAGCTGCTGACATCAGCTCTTTCGCTTTACTCTAGGTGTGCAACACAGAGTCTCCACGGGTGCTCCTTTGAGTCTCACGGCTTCCTTCTGCGCCCCTCGCTGTAGCAGTGGAGCACACACTTGCCGTTTGTCTAATGAAGCTGTGACTGTATCTGTGTGTGTGAGTGTGTGTCAAATTCAGTGGTCTAAGGCATTTTACTACCCGGTTTAACAACTCAGGTAATGGGATTTTACTTGCAAGTTTTTTTTTTCCTTCTACATGATGAAGAAACGATTGGCCTTTTAATTTAAAGTCTTCCCTTAAAAAGGTTGCACCAGCTACAATCAATTCTGGACGAAAATGTTCCTGCTAATTCATTTTTCACTGAGCCAACCAGTCTGCCAACCAAGCTGCTTCTTTATTTGAATTCAGATTGATAGTGAAATATTTTAAAGCAAACTATTTGTGGTTTATTTTCTTTTTAAACTTTTAATCATTTAAAATCCAATATTGCACAGAGTGTAATTATCTCTTTCCACAAATATTTGCCATAACTTTGGAATTAAGCTGCACTATTTTAGAAGCAGAAGGTAAATAAAAAAGCACTGAACCAAGTAAGGAGACCCTAGATTCTGATGGACTGGATAGCTATGAGAAAAGCACTTACCCTCACGAGGCCTCATTTTTCCTGCTTATAAAAGAAAAGAACTGGACTGGTTTGATGTTTAGTTGCCCGGTCGTGTAGGACTCTTTGTGACCCCATGGACTGTAGCCCTCCAGGCTCCTCTGTCCATGGGATTTCCCAGGCAAGAATGCTGGAGTGGGCTGCCATTTCCTCCGCCAGGGGACCTTCCCAGGGCAGGGACTGACCCTGCGTCTCCTGCGTCGGCAGCGGCCCCTTTACCCTCACCGCCGGGTTCTGAATGTCTCTTCCAGTCCAAGCTGTCCTGCTTCTATATACTTGACTAAGATGCTCTTATCTAGACCCAAAGCTGATTCAAATGGCGTTTACACGTGAGTGACTTCCCACTCTCTGTCTCTAGCCGAACATCTCTCTGGAAAGCATGTACTGAAGTCTTAATTTGCTGTGTCCATCTGGATGGTGAGTGGGCATCTCTGATTTAATGAGGCCAAAGCAGAATCCCCAGCCCACCCCCACTGACCTCCAGATGAGCTTTCCCAGATCCGTGAGATGACTTTGCTGCCCACGAGTTGCTTATACCGGAAATCTAGGCTTCACCTGTAGTTAGCTCTCCTTCCCCAGCTGCTGGCAAATTCTGCTGACTCCACCTTCCAGAGCAGCCCTGGGTCTTTCCATTCCTGCTCATCTCCTCGACCCCACTACTCCCATCCAAGCCCTCACCGTGCTCTTCTGGACCACGGCAATCGTAGCCCAACTTGTTTCTCCACTTCCGATCTTGCCTCTCTGCAAATTGCTTCTTTCCACACAAAAGCTAAAGCGAGCTTTTAAAAAGTATAAATCAGACCCTGTTCCTCTCCTCCTGAAAGCTTTTCAGTAGCTTCTTATCAAGCTTAAGATAAGTCTGCACTCCTTACTCCGACTTCTAAAACGCTAAGGGATCTGGTGAGTCTGTCCACTACCCCGTGTCTTTCACTTTCAACTTCCCCCATTTCACTTGGGTCACGCTGACCTTTCTTTTTCTCGAACCGTCAGTCAGGGTTCTCCAGAAAGAATCAGTAGCATCGTTATATTTATATACATGAAGAGATTTGTTACAAGGAACTGGCTCACATGATTATAGAGGCTGAGAAGGCCCGTGCTCTATCGTCTGCCACTGGAAACCCAGGAAACCCACTGGTGTGCGCGGTAGCCTGAGCCTGAACTCCCGAGCACCAAGGAAGCTGATAATATGAGTGTGGAGTGTCCCTCAAGTTTGAAGGCCTAACAGCCAGGAACAATGATGATAAATCCCTGTCCTAGGAAAAAAGCCAGCTCATTGGAGAAGACCCTGATGCTGGGAAAGAGGGACGGGAGAAGGAGGCGGGGAAGGCAGAGGATGAGATGATTAGATGGCATCACTGACTCAGTGGACATGAATCTGAGCAAACTCCGGGGGACCCTGGAGCACAGAGGAGCCTGGCCTGCTGCGGTCCATGGGGTCGCAAAGAGCTGGACCTGACTTCGTGACTGGACAACAGCAAAGGACAAGAGAAGACCACTGGCCCAGATCAGGCGGTCAAGCGGAGAGTAACTCTCCCCTCCTCCACCGTTTTGTTCTGGCCAGGCCCTCAGTGGATTGAGTGATGCCCAGTCCACTGGCGAGGTCCATCTGGTTTACTCAGTCTCTAGGTTCAAAGGCTAACCTCACCTGGAAACACCTCTGCAGACGCACCCTGCAATCATGCTGACACGGACGTCTGCGCAAGCGCACGTGCCGGGACCCAGCTGAGCCGACCCGCAGCTCAGCCGCCGCGCGCCAGCCTTGCTCCTCAGGACTCCTGGGCCGGTTGTCCCTGTGCCTCGGATGCTTCTTCTTCATCGCATGGCTGATTCCTTCTTGTCATTCAGCCACCTGGACAGTCACCTTCTTCCAGAAACATCCTTCCCTGACCTTTCAATGTAAAGTATCCCCCTAATTACTGTGTATCATCGATTTGTATAATCATCAGAACACTCATGAATATCTGATAGTTTCCCTGCTATTTAGTAGAGGTTTTTTTGCTGTCTTTCCCCCATAAAAATGCAGGTTCCGTGAGTACACAGACCTGATCCTGATCACCAAATCGGCCTCCGCAGCAGCATGGCACTGACAAGGTCTCAAACACTGTGGAATGAGTGGTGAACGGAGGAAATCCTCCAGACCCGCCAGAACGCTGGAGGATGTCACCCAGACAGTGACGCTGGCCCCTTAGATGTGTTCTCACAAGTAGCTCTCTCTGTGACTTTGGAAAGAAGATTCTGCCTTACACAGCCATTATAAATAACCTGGATTACGGTTATTACGCTTGCCTTCATAAGCAGGGAGCTCGCTGCAATAAAGCGGAACTGCTCAGATGGAACCCCCGTCGCGTGTGATTGTCTGTCGCTCGCCCAGGGGCTGGGTTGGCGGACAGCAGGCTCACTTTTCCTCGGGACCCCTCAGCTCTGCTGAGGGAAGTTCTACCACCTCTCTCTTTCTGCGGAGTGCCCCCTGCAAGGAACATCATGGTAAACGGCTGAAAACTGAAAACCAAAGACAAAGGAAAAAAGACACTAAAACCAGGCAGAACTGTGGCACTGGTGATGGTTGGCAAAGGCCTCCATAACCCAGACTCTGAGGAGCTCGTCTCTGAACAACGTAGAGCACAGCGCGAAGCAGTCTGAGTTAAGTCCTGTGGTTTTATTATTTACGTTTGAGAAGCACATTTTCACGCTGCCACGCACTGGACACTGTTACTGCCTGCTGCGCAACGTACTTCATTCATTCATTCGCTTACTCATCCACCTAATGCTCTTGCAGACATTTATTCCAGCACCTTTTGTGTGCCAGCCCCTGGGTTCTGCTCTTGAGATTTGGTAGCAAACAAGAGGAATGCAGGGGTTACGTTCTTGGCACTGCTCCAGATGCTTTTACAAAATCATCTTCTTTATTCTTCCCGTCCATTCCACAAAAAATGCCCATTTTACACATGTAGGGATGCACGTGCAGACATGTTAAGTAACTGTCACCTGGTTACGGATCCTGCCACCAGCAGAGCAGTGGTTCAAACCCAAATGCACCAGGTGTCAGAGCTCACATCCTCTCTCTTGGGCCGCGTTGTCTCCATGCAAAACATTCACGTTGCCCTTCTGTTTAGCTAAGCCCTACAGATCCTGTCAAGTACAACGGAAATCCTTCTTTCTCTACCAAATCGCGTTTGATTAAGCCACGGACTCTCCATACCACACATACTAGCACCAAACTCTACGCTGTGCTCCTGAAAGGTGCAACATGTAAGTCTGGGGGCAGGCATGAGGTCTTGGTTACTTTTGTACCTAGCCAGTGCTGAGATTTATTATATTTGCAACTTAATTGGACTCCAAATTTCATCCATTTATTCAAACTTCTGGATTAAGAGTGAACCAAAAGAAGAGGGAAAATATTTTGATGACAAGGATCTTTTTCAGCCTATGAGGCCCACAATTCCCTTGCATATTTTATATGCCTCTGTTTATGTACATTATTGCCACGTGGTCTCAAAGAAGTGTGAGAGTCACAAAAGGTCAAGAACCATTCAAAACAGTCCTGGCGGTCCACACCTGAATGCCCCATCTCAAGTTGCTCCCCATCTTCCTTTTTATCTAGAAAATCAGAATTTACATTTGATAAGGCATCACAGGTCATTTCCCCCTCAACGCCCATCCTCGAGGCCTGGCAGAGAAAAAGTGCCTGTGTTCACTTCGGAACAGCAACAAAGTTCAGTCCTAATCATTCCAAGGCAATTATGAGAAGTAAGACACGCACCACGACATTTCTGACAGGCTTTTACAATCCACTTTTATTATTCAGCTCTTACTAAAATGCTAATCCCCTGGGAGGAAAAAAAAAAACCTCTCTGTATGAGTGCTTTAGCACAAACAAACATCTTAAAGGAAATGTGAAATAAAACCACGCTGACATCGTTTCAGAGGTAACAGTGGAGGGATGACCAGAGCCCCTGTCCTGCCTCTGAGAAGGGGAGGAGGGGAACAGGAGCCACTGTAAAGCGCGGTGAGCCCAGCTGGGAAGCGGGAAGGCAAGGGGGCGCGTCTTCCTAAATCCACGAGCCCTGTGGCGGGAGTAAGGGTGAGCCCGGGAGAGGCCAGACCCAGATTTCCTGATGACGAGCCTCTTGGTCTGATGCCCCAGCAAGGATTTTTAGAGCAATGTTAGAGCTGCTGCTGCTGCTAAGTCATTCCAGTCGTGTCCGACTGTGCGACCCCATAGATGGCAGCCCTTCAGGCTCCCCCGTCCCTGGGATTCTCCAGGCAAGAACACTGGAGTGGGTTGCCATTTCCTTCTCCAGTGCATGGAAGTGAAAGTGAAGGTGCTCAGTCGTGTCCAACTCTTCGAGACCCCATGGACTGCAGCCCACCAGGCTCCTCCCTCCATGGGATTTTCTAGGCAAGAGTACTGGACTGGGGTGCCATCGCCTTCTCCTGCATTTCCACCCAAATAAATGAATGGCCCTTTTTTGACATTAGCAAAAGCAAATCTGTATGATCTAGCCTATGTAACCATCAGCCAATAAAAACACAGAAAGGGCATCATGAGGGACTCCTCTGGTGGTCCAGTGGCTGAGGCTCCACGCTCCCAATACAGGGGCCTGGGTTGATCCCTGGTCAGGGAACTGGATCCCACAGGCTGCAACTAAGGAAGCTGCATCCTGTGTGTATATATGCATCATACATTTATAGAAGAAGAAGGTCGATCACTTAACTACCAAGAAGTGATAGACCTTCTTCTTAATCTTCTGTAGCAACACCACAATAACTGCCCTTGGAGTTTTGCTCTAGAAGTTAAAATTGCAGACCATATAGCACCCTAGATTACATCAGTGGGATGGACTAAATCAGTGCGTCGGTTCTGACTTCCACTAAGTTCTTATGGAAATGGAACACTGCCCAAGAGGAAAATCTGGGGCTGTTTGGATTACTAACTTTGTTTGTAATCCCACCCATCTCCCCATTTTGATTAGCAGCTATTCTTAAGAAGCATGCTAACTCACTGCAGTCACATCCAACTCTTTTCGACCCCATGGACTGTAGCCCACCAGGCTCCTCTGTCCACAGGATTCTCCAGGCAAGAGTACTGGAGTGAGACGCTGTTTCTTCCTCCAGGGGATCTTCCTGACCCAGGGATCAAACCCACATCTCTTATATCTCCTGCATTGGCAGGCAGGTGCTTTACCACCAGCGCCACCTGGGAAGGCCCAAATAATTCTGGTTAATATGGGGTCGCACAGAGTCGGACAAGAGTGAGCAACTTCACTTTCACTTTTCACTTTCATGCATTGGAGAAGGAAATGGCAACCCACGCCACTACTCTTGCCTGGAGAATCCCAGGGACAGAGGAGCCTGGTGGGCTGCCGTCTCTGGGGTCGCACAGAGTTGGACACGACTGAAGCGACTTAGCAGCAGCAGCAGCAGCAGTAGAAGCTGAGTGCCTATGTGCTGGGCACAGAGGTAAGTTGCTGGGTCGCTCAGTCGTGTCCGACTCTTTGCAACCCCACGGACGGAAGCCTACCAGGCTCCTCTGTTCATGGAATTCTCCAGGCAAGAGTACTGGAGTGGGTTGTATTCCCTTCTCCAGGGATCTTCCTGACCCAGGGGTCGAACCTGGGTCCCCTGCACTGTAGTCAGATTCATCACCGCCTGAGCCACCAGGGAAGCCCCTGAGGAGGCACACATGGGGGACAGTTCCAGTTTTCAGAGGGCACAAAGCAGGGCGTGTGAAGACAAGGAAGGGTGCTGAGGCTACATAAAGAATGTTAGGGATCTGAAGCAGCGGTTGGCTCTTGGACCCAGGAGCATGTCCAGGGCTGCCTGGTCCACCCTCTCTGCCTTCCACTGTGCCCCTGTGATGGCGGGTCGCATGCCCCTCTGAAACCTACAAAAGGGGATGTGGCGGTGATTGCCACAGCCCATCTCTAGACCTCAGCCCTGTGCACATGTCCCTCTTCCCTCTCAGTTCAGTTCATTTCAGTCACTCAGTCATGTCCGACTCCTTGCGACCCCATGAATTGCAGCACGCCAGGACTTCCTGTCCATCACCATCTCCCGGAGTTCACTCAGACTCACGTCCATCAAGTCCGTGATGCCATCCAGCCATCTCATCCTCTGTCGTCCCCTTCTCCTTCTGCCCCCAATCCCTCCCAGCATCAGAGTCTTTTCCAATGAGTCAACTCTTCGCATGAGGTGGCCAAAGTACTGGAGTTTCAGCTTTAGCATCATTCCTTCCAAAGAATACCCAGAAATGATCTCCTTCAGAATGGACTGGTTGGATCTCCTTGCAGTCCAAGGGACTCTCAAGAGTCTTCTCCAACACCACAGTTCAAACGC
>SJYQ01007987.1:345486-358741 GCA_006410935.1 Redunca redunca
TTTTAGAACTAACACCCAAAAAAGATGTCCTTTTCATTATAGGGGACTGGAATGCAAAAGTAGAAGTCAAGAAACACCTGGAGTAACAGGCAAATTTGGCCTTGGAATGCAGAGTGACGCAGGGCAAAGGCTAATAGAGTTTTGCCAAGAAAATGCACTGGTCATAGCAAACACCCTCTTCCAACAACACAAGAGAAGACTCTACACATGGACATCACCAGATGGTCAACACCGAAATCAGACTGATCATATTCTCTGCAGCAAAAGATGGAGAAGCTCTATACAGTCCACAAAAACAAGACCAGGAGCTGACTGTGGCTCAGATCATGAACTCCTTATTACCAAATTCAGACTGAAATTGAAGAAAGTAGGGAAAACCGCTAGACCATTCAGGTATGACCTCAATCAAATCCCTTATGATTATACAGTGGAAGTAAGAAATAGATTTAAGGGCCTATATCTGATTGATAGAGTGCCTGATGAACCATGGACGGAGGTTCCTGACATCGTACAGGAGACAGGGATCAAGACCATCCCCATGGAAAAGAAATGCAAAAAAGCTAAATGACTGTCTGGGGAGGCCTTACAAATAGCTGTGAAAAGAAGAGAGGCAAAAAGCAAAGGAGAAAAGGAAAGGTATAAGCATCTGAATGCAAAGTTCCAAAGAATAGCAAGAAGAGATAAGAAAGCCTTCTTCAGCGATCAATGCAAAAAAATAGAGGAAAACAACAGAATGGGGAAGACTAGAGATCTCTTCAAGAAAATTAGAGAGCCAGACATCTTGGAATGTGAAGTCAAGTGGGCCTTAGAAAGCATAACTACGAACAAAGCTAGTGGAGGTGATGGAATTCCAGTGGAGGTGTTTCAAATTCTGAAAGATGATGCTGTGAAAGTGCTGCACTCAATATGCCAGCAAATTTGGAAAACTCAGCAGTGGCCACAGGACTGGAAAAGGTCAGTTTTCATTCCAATCCCAAAGAAAGGCAATGCCAAAGAATGCTCAAATTACCGCACAATTGCACTCATCTCACATGCTAGTAAAGTAATGCTCTTCCCTTTAGATTTGTTCAAAGCTAGCTTTTCCAAAGCTAGCTTTTCTCCAAAGCTGTGGTACAAATCCTTGCCCTCCCCACACCCAAGAATTGATGACTGAATTCTTGAGTTGTCTCTCCGTCCTGCTAAATTTCCTAGTAGCACGGGTCCTCTAAGGGAAGCTGCTGGAACTCCCCCTAAAGCTAGGGACCCCTTGTTTACCACTGTGCTTTGTTAATTCTGACCGTTGACCACACCGCTGGGCCCCTGTTGCTTTGCTGAGTCATGCCAGAGCCTGTGAGTCTGCCCTGCAACGGTGCCCACGGCAGAGCAGGGCCTCTGGGGCAGGGGGAGCCCCGCCAGCACCTGGAATGGGGCGGCTCTGTTGGCCCACTTCTGGGTCTGGTGTTAAGTTTTTTCTGGGTCCTGATGCCTTCCAGCCTTCCCTGTTAGAGCCCAAGATGCATCTCACTGGGTTCTGAGGCATAATATGGAAAGTGCAAGCGTTAGTCGCTCAGCCCTGGGCGACTCTCTGTGACCCCAGGGGCTGCAGCCCGCCAGGCGCCTCTGTCCATGGACTTTTCCAGGCAAGAATACTGGAGCAGGTTGCCATTTCCTCCTCCAGCCTTGTTAAAGAGAAGATTCTTAAAACGCCCCTGCCCAAGATCTGGACTTATTCTAGACTCTTGAACTTTCTAGAATCTGAAGATAGGCGTGGGGCTCACATCACACAGGTTAGTCAGTGGTTTCAGCCCTGGGGCGAGCTGGGGAAGGCGGGGTTGTCAGGGGAGAGTAACCCGTCTCTCCTGAGAACAGGAAGAGAACAGAAAAAAGCAACAGAGAGAGCGTTAATCCCAGCGTCAGCCTCCCTCTTTTATTTGCCTTCCGGAGATTCCCTGACATGGATGGTGCAGGGACGGCTCCGCGAAGATGTGACCGGGAGGCCGCCGCGTTAGGGTCACGGGCAGCCACGCTCTCTTCCAGAAAGGGGTCCAGGGGGAGCCGCCCAGGGCGGGGTCCGAGCCTCGGGCAGGACCAGAATCGCAGAGCGCCTCGACCTGCCCCCGCCTCCGCCAGGAGGGTCCGCAGGGGTGGCGGGGCGCTGGGCCCGGGGCTGCAAGCACACGAGGCCGGCTGCCCCCGCGGGGCCGGGGGTCCCGGGCCTCTTGGGCCTCCATCCACACTCAGGGCAGGCCACTGGGAAGCCAGTCTGAAAGAACGGCTGGTCCCCGCTGTGCTGCGGGCGGGCGGATTCAGCTTTAAAGACCACCCTCCTCCAGGGCCCAGAGGCATTTCTGAGACGCGGCCGGAGCCTCGAGTGAGGGCAGCGCTCGCTGCCCTGAGTGACGTGGGCAGCGGCGCCGGGTCTTTTTTGCTTCCATGGGAGGGGCTTGGGCCTTGGGATTGGCAGCAACCCCCTGCCCACCCTGCCTGGTTCACTAATAACTCAGCCTTAGCACTGCAATTTGTTTTCAGAGCAATCTTTCTCTTTTTTAACTTCTAAAATTAGCTATTTATTTCTTTGGCCGTGCCAGGGCTTAGCTGCAGCACGGGGCACCCTTCCCTGTGGTACGTGGGCTCTGCCTGGCAACTCGCGACTTCTCTCTAGCCGTGGCTGCAGCCCCAGGACTTGCCACTCTCAGATCCACTGCTCCGTTGCAAGCCCCCAGCCAGGGGTCAAATCCGTGTCCCCTCTACCGGAAGGTGGATTCTTAGCCACTGGACCACCCGGGAAGTCCCTAATTCTAATTTTTTAAAACAATATGCTGTTATTATTTAAAATTCAGACACAGAAAGGAACTTCACTAAAATTGTTAGGGAATTTTGCAATTTCTTATGCCTTTTTCTCGTGCTATGGAGGAATATAAAGAAGTAAACAAAGGACTCTTAAAGAGCAATTATTCAGCAAACTCTATAAGCCATACATGTAAGCATGGTGATTACAAGGCTGTCTCTGGCATGTTTTTTGAGCTGCAAAAACAATAAAAAAAAAACTCCTTAGGAATGTTTTTCCAAGTGTGGCCTGTGGCCTCATCTATATTAGATTCACTGAGGGGTTTATTTAAAAATGCTTATTTCTAGTCCCAATCCCAGACCTCCTGAAACAGAACCTCTGGAAATGGGACCCTGGAAATTGCATGATTAGAAAGCACTCCAGATGAATCTTTGTGCCACAGAGTTGAGAATCAACACCCTTGGAGTTTAAAAGAGAGAGAACACTTTCCTCCACAAGGTGATGGGACCATCTCTGTGATGGTGAGATCTGGGAGGTTCCCAGAAGGATGCTCCCAGGTCATCGTCTAGCAGCGCCGTCGCAGAACTGATCACATTGGGAACTAAGTTCCTGTTCCTTGCCTGTCTTTCTGGTGGATAAAGAACTCTTCAAGGAGAGATGTTTGTCTTCTTCGCGGGAATCCGGTTGGCCCACTGTTGGCTCTTAATAAATATTGGTTGAACAAATGAATAATCATGTGTGATCTAAACAAACAAGTTTGAAGAGTTAAAGGGTGGGGTTCTAGGAGGAGTAAGGGGATGGGCCAGATTTCAGTGACTGGAAGATCAAGGTCAGCACTTCCGCGTGGCAGAGAAAAAAGGTTAATTTCAGGGACCAAGTGGAGATAACTTGGCAGAACAGAGGCGTGAGAGCAATCACTGGGGTCCGGAGTGTTCAGAGGGGATGTAAACTCCACGCTGTATATTCTGTGAATGATGGGGGCTTTTGCCAAAGATCAGGGGCCAGAAGGTGATGGAACCAAAGTGGTATTTCAGGGTAAGTAATTATAGGGCTCTAGGGACTGGCCTGGTTGCTGGTGCAGGTAGAACTTGCTGAGATCTTACAGCTCTCTCTTCCATTCAAGCCTTAGACCCATCCGGGGTCCTGATGAGAAGTCTTTGTTCTTCTTTAGCTCCCAGCTGCTTAGATCCCCAGGTCTGGTGGGCTTCTCCCGTCTCCTCATCTGTGTGAGCATGACTGGGAAGCAGGGCAGGATGCTGGGGCCAGGTCAAGAGGTGAGGGGCTGACTGGAGGCAGAGGCCTGGGGAATGGAGACAAGCTGCGGAGCCGCTCCTGAGGCAGAATCTGCCGAATTCAGAGCCTGAACGTAGGACAGGAGGGACGAGCGTGGTCAGGATCACGTTGAGGTCTTTGGGTGCGGAACACGGGGATATAGAAGGAAGAGGCTTGGAGCGGGAAGGTAAATCGATCAGAATAGGAATACGGATATTGAGTTTGAGGCAACAGCAAAGTACCAGCATCAAGCAGAAGGTGAGCTTTTTGGCGACAGAGGTGTGGAATTCAGGAGGGAGCTGGGTGCTGGTTACGGGGTCTTGGTGATCATTCTAAGCCACAGGAAGGGATGTGATCACCCAGAGAGAGTGAGTGGGAAGAAAGGAGGAAGAAAAGCCCGTGATAGCACGCCAGCATCAGGAAGCAGGCCGAGGAGGGAAGGCTAGCAGGGGCCGGCTGGAAGGTGGGAGGACAGCCAGAAGAGAGCCGGACTTTGCAGAGCAGGCGCTCCCAGGAGACAGAGCGGCAGTGGCCCCAGGGTGCGGGCCGTGCGGGGCTCTCAGCAGAGTGGCAAGGGGCGCCCACGGGAGCCAGGGCGACGGAGGCAGGGGGGTGGGGTGGACAGTGGCCCCACACCTTGCAGCCCTGTGATGGGATGACCACCTTTCTCCCTGAGGATCGGGGACTTTTACTCCAGACGACTGAATGTGAAGGGGTTCGACAGGAAAGGTGGGGTGCCTTTCACTGAGACCTCCACACCCCCACCCGCCCCCCAGTCTCTTCAATCCACCCTGCTCTCATCTGAGACCGAAGCATTTGTTCCTTGGCTTATTTTTGTGGCTGCTCAAAGTAAGTGTAAGTGAAAGGCTTAATGATCTCTTTGCCTACTCGTTTTATAAGAAATGATTCCACTTCCACATTTAACTTGCTGGGAGAATAATAGGAAAGGCTTGCATTCCTGGTTTGCATCAGCAGAAATTCATATTTTCTCAATCTTTTAAGGAATCAGTTCTTTGCTCTTTGAGACAAAATGATCCAATCTCACACTGAAAGTTCCTTATTGCCAAGTTCAATGTCATCAAGAAGAGTCAGTAGATGAATTACAAGTATGCTCCACAATGCGACTTCTACAAGACAAAGGGAAAGGCTGAGTAAGGAAGATGAACGGAATATGGAAACGGTTTCTTCTCTATTTAAAACAGCAGCAGCAAACATGATGCTTTCTCTGTCCCTTTGAAGGTTTGTTTTGTTTTTTGTTTGGGGCTAAAACTGTAATGCATTACATTCTTTAATGTCGCAAAAAAAAATTTAACTACCCTGCCTACAGTACGAGAAACATGTGTACAATACATGCTTCATTTTATCCATACAGAAATGTATCTGAGATTAAATTTGCTTGCATTTCTGGTTGATTCAATTAGCAGCAGCGGCCAAGGTAGCTAGTTAAATCCCCCACGGGAGCAACTGGCTTAGTCGGTGACACAGACGGCCTCGTGCCTAAGTGTGGTTCTTATAAGGAGTCCGGTGAGAGAGTGAAGGGCCTGAAGACCCAGCACTGGGGCTCGGCACACGATGGCTGGTTGGCTCAGCCGGCATCCACCAGGGGACCGTAAGGCAGGGCCCTCGTGTCGGTCAACACAGGCCAAGTCCAGCTGGCCTACGCTGACGGGACATTTATGCCCAGCTTGGCAGGTGGCCCACAGAATGCCCTGGGTGGGCTGGGGGCCGGGCCAGCAACGCAGCGACGCAGCGTGGTGCGAAGCCTGCGGTCTCGCGGCAGAGCGGCCTGTTGATGAACCTGCCATGGACCCCAAGGGTGCTGCATGGTGCCCCGGCGGCTGCCGTCTCTCCTGCAGCACTCTGCACCAGCCCACTGCTTCCCATAGGCGGCTGCAGGTGCAGCCCAGGTCACACCCCTCCCTGCCCCCGATGGCAAGAGAGCCTAGGGAGTCTGTCTTCAGCAGGGGCGGGTGCTGGGGGTGTGGTGGGGTGGCTTTGCCACCCAGCACAGGAAGGAGATCACACCAGAGGCAGCTGAGAGGAATCACAGATGTCATTCTTGCTCTTGAGAACGGGGACCACGTCCTCAGCTCCTCTACGTGCCCAGGCCCTGCACAGTGCCCCGCACACGGTGAGAGCCAGGAGTGCTTTTGGTGATGAGACGCTTTGCCAACAAACATTCAGGAGAGACTCACGCGTCACAGATTCTTAACAGCCTAGAGGCGCTTCCCAGGTGGCGTTAAAGAACCCAGCTCGCCAGTGCGGGAGACACAGGAGACGCGGGTTTGATCCCTGGGTCGGGAAGATCCTCTAGAGGAGGAAATGGCAACCTGCTCCTGTATTTTTGCCTGGAGGATCCCATGGACCGAGGAGCCTGGCGGGCTGCAGTCCGTGGGGTCAGAAAGAGTCGGATACAACTGAGCAGACACGCTTTTTCTTTTTCTCAGTAACCGAGAGAGCGGAGCAACCTGAAGACATGCACATCCGCGCTTCTGAGAGCAGCGGCTCCTTCCCTGAACCTGTTGTGACGTGGCTACAGGACATTCACCGTCTCCTCATCAGCGCCATTAGCAGAACTCACCATCTGCCCTTTGGAAACCTCCTTCTGACCCCCATGAGTACATCACCATTTGCATGGTACAAGAAATAGGGTGATAAAAGTCAGGATAAAAAATAAAGAAATAAAAGCCTCGGGTCCCTTCAGGTGAGAGAGGGAAAGGATCTCCTCAACACTTTAAGATGAGCGTCTCAGAAGCTGGACTCCGGGTGGCCAGCCGGATAATCGCGGTGTTATTGGACAAGATTGTCCTTCGTCGCCACTGCCCACCAGAAGGGAAGGCCTGGAGCTGGCTGCCTGGAGAGTCATCCATTTCCCCTGAAAGAAGGGACGCTCTGGGGGCTCATATGGTGAAGTCATCAAATATCTCACATCTGAACAGCCACCTTAAAATGACTCCCACACGGGCAGCGTTTTTTTGTTTTTATTTTTCCTGATGGTAATATTTGCTATTTTAATGTTCAAGATGGTGCCTTGCCGACCCTGGAAACTCAAGGAATTTTTCTTGGTGGTGATAACAGCTAGAGATAACATTCAATTGCCTCTTATTTTGGTAACAACAATAACAAAAATTGGCAATTCTGAACCCTAAGGAGGTATTTTTATTAATGTATACTAAAAGCACAGATGATGTACTATATATACCTGCTGGGTGAGTGTTACTGATTTTGACTCATTTTAATAGGATTATTGCTGTTGTCAGCTGAGCATTGTTCCAAAAAATGGAGGGTTCCAGCACCACTCACCCAAATTCCTGTAATGTCGACATTGTGAAAATGTCCCTGATACATTTATCAAAACTAAGACACGGAAATGGTACACGCTGTCAACTGGACTACAGATTTCATTGGGATTTCCCCAACCATTTCTTGTCAATGAGAGACTTCAGTGCTAATTTGAGATGAAGTTTCCAACGCAGCAAGAGAACTGCATTAATTCAGATGGACTGGGATTAGCTAGGGAGATGGTTCAGAAAACTATAAAATGTATCTTTTTATGTGCCAAACATAAATATGTTTTCCGTTTTGGTCCTCAATATTTTGCATGCCTGACCTAATTTCATCCTCTGCAGAAACGGCGTTGGCAGGGTGGGGGGTGGGGATGGTGGTGGCAGGGGTGTGTGCTCTCATATCCCCTTAACAGCGGAAACAGCGGGGCCCAGGATTTCAAGTAAAGTGCAGGGGACAGCAGCTGGAAGTGGCAGGGCCAGAGTTTGGCTAAGGCCTCTCTGACCCCCAAGCCCGTGACCATAACCCTCACCACCGCGGTGCAGACCGATCCAGATGGATGTTGCTCAGTCGTGCCCGACTCTGTGCGGCCCCACGGACTGCAGCATGCCAGGCTTCCCGTCCTTCAGCAGCTCCCGGAGCTTGTTCACACTCATGTCCACTGAGTCAATGACGCCACTGAGCCATCTCACCCTCTGTTGTCCCCTCTCCTCCCGCCTTCGCTCTCTCCCAGCATCAGGGTCTTTCCCAGTGAGTCAGCTCTTCGCATCAGGAGGCCAAAGCACTGGACTCCAGCTTCAGCCTCAGTCCTTCCAGTGAGCATTCAGGGTGGGTTTCCTTTAGGAGGGATGCTGCCTCTCAGTCGGCAGTCTTGCCCAGGGGGACCCACCTTCCGATGGTCACCGGGATCCACCGTGACGGGGGACCGTGGGGTGGGAGGTTGTTCTGTGATGCTGACTGGTGACTTTGAAGTGAATGGGGTTTCCTGCCTCGTGTGGAACCGGTTCATCCCAACCCCGCGCTTTACCAGCGCCTTCTTCCTCCTGACTGGGGAGGGGCGCGGCTGACATCCCAGGGAGCCGTTTGCTTTTCTTTCCTGAGTGTTTCAAGGCTTAATTAACATGTGTAAAGTGATCTGAAATGAGGGGCTAGAAAGAGCCAGGGAGCGGCAGCATGGATGATCACCTGGGCGAGACAGCTGAAAGGGGGGCCCGGGGGACCCCCAGAGCCCACAGCGCCGCCACCAGCTGGCTGGCCCAGAGCCAGGCCAGGCTGTGTCTGGCTTTCCTTCAAGGCCGATGCTGCAGCTCTGCTCAGGAGTCAGACCCCAGGATAAATCACTCCTGAACGACGGCGCCAGAGCCGAGGAAGACGGGTCTGAGGACACAGGTTGCAGCCGGTTCTGTAACTGGCCCTAGAGAGAAGGGAACACCAGCCCTCTTCCACAACTGGAGGGCCGTCTGCAAATGACCTGATCTGGTCAATTAAGGAGTAAGTGTGATCAGCATCAAAGAGAGGAACGCGGCGAAGCGAGGCTCCTTCATCCCTTTCGATGAGCGTGGATTCACGGTAGTGATTTAGCGCGGTCACCTGTGGGAGGCATGAAACCTCTTAGAAAGTGGGTAAAGGTGAAGTCCGAGTCACATGCGGGCGTACCTTCTCTTAAGTGTAGCTTCGCGGAAGGGCAAGGCTATCGGTTTCAGCGACGATGTGACGGTTCGTGACCTCATAAGGGCAAAGGCCCGTGGTGTTTTCTTGCGATTGAAAGCATTCAAAGAAGCGAGTGGAAAAATCTTTCAGCATCACCAGCTGCCATCTGTATCTCGAAAGTTGGTATTACGATGTCATTTCCAGCTGAGTGCGGCTGTCTGCATCTCTCCGTGTGTCTAAGTGGCGGCTGGATAGGCAAGCTCTTCTACACCGTGCGTGCTGGTGGGGCAACAGAAGGAGAGTTTGGATGATCCAGTTTGTCTTGCACTTCCATCACGTTTTTGTGTCCTGCCTGGGCTAACAGTTGGGCCGTGACCCATCTCCTGAGGCCACAAACTGAGGGTGTGGCTGTGGGCAGCACCCTGCAGCTTTGGAAATCAGAGCAGAAGGAGACCTACTTCCCCTGCCTTCAGTTAGAGAATTCGAGAAGACTCCAATCGGCCTGGTACAGGGTCAAGGGCCCAGCCCGGGGCCAACCGTACAGGCAGAGAATGAGGGTCACACTCTAAGCTGCCTGGTCCATTCAACACCAGGTCCATCAAGTGAAGCGGAAAATCCCCAAAAGTAGATCCGAGGAGCCACCCCGACTTGTGTCGACTCCAGCTGAGACGTTGAAGAGGCTGGAAGATGCTCTGGTCCCCAGAAAGGGACTTTCAGCGGCCAGGACCCACCAGAGTCTTCCAGTTTGTTCTTTTCTGGACCCTGCAGTCTGAGTCCTCCTGGAGCGGAGTCTCTGTGATGCCTTTGGTGTATGTCACGTCACGTCGCCCATGGGCCACAGAGGGGCCACCGGGAGCTACCAACAACGGGTTCCTGCAGGTCCGCGTCTGCTCCTGCCCGAGCTAATATAATAGTGCCCTCCTCACGAGTCTCCCTGCCTCCGTCTTGCTCCCTTCTAAATCATTCTCCCCTTGTAAGACACATGAGTACGTGCGCGCTCAGTCGGGTCTGGCCATATGCAACCCCATGGACGGTAGCCTGCCAGGCTCTCTCTGTCCATGGGATTTTTCAGACAAGAATACTGGAGCAGGTTGCCATTTCCTCCTCCAGTGTAAAAAACACAGAGTCCCGTTTAACACTACGATGGTGAGCTTTATGTATCAACTTGACTGGACCATGGGATGCCTAGATATATGGACACACATCGGGTCGCATCAGCAGTGGTGTTTTGGATGAAATTAATATTTGACACAGCAGACAGGGCACAGCGAATTGCCCTCCCTAATGGGGGTGGGCCTCGTGTCATCAGTGGAAGGCGTGATAGGACAAAAGGGTCGAGGAAGGAGGGGTTCCTCCTGCCTGATGGCCTTGAACCGATGGGCGTCCGTTCTCTCCTGCCTTTAGACCCCAGCTGAAAAATCTCCACTTCCTGGGTCTCGAGCTGCCGTTGTTCAGACCAAGACCACACCATTGCTTCTCCTGGGTCTCCAGCTTGCTGACTGCAGACCTTGGGACTTCACCTCTGTCATCGTGTCAGCCAGTGCCTTACAGTTAATTGCTTTCTGTATCTATATGCATCCTTGAAGCTATCTCTATCTTTACATCTTATTGGTTCTGCTTCTGTGCAGTATCCTGGCTGAGAAATGCCTTTTTGTTTACTAAATTCATTCACTTAAAAAATTTTTGAGCACCTCCTGTAGGCTGGATATTGTTTTGCATTCCTAGAAATGATCCCTGAACAAAGCAGATTCCTGGCCTTGTGAAACTTTTACTTGGCTGGGGGCTGGTGGTGAAGGGAGAGAGACAATGAACAATTAGTAAATGAGTAAAGGGTGAGTACAGGGGGGAAAAGGGAAAAAGTACAGCAGAATGGGGAGGAAGGGGACACTGGAGCAAAGGTTTAAGGGAGACAGAGGAGTCGCCACGTGCAGGTCGAGGTCAAGCTTAAACGAGGTGGCCACCAGCCCTGCCTGCGTCTGCGCGGCGCCTGCAGGCACAGCCTCCTCGTTTCAGCCTCCCTGCCCTCCACGCAGCTCTCTGCCCCCCACCTTTCATGCCCCCACCTGCGATGCCCACACCTGCGATGCCCCCTCCGTGAAGTCCTGCTTCTGCCCACGTTTGCTCACACCTTAACCTCTATCTGTCCTTGCAGACGCAGTCTCGTGGTTTCTGCAGAGTGTGCCCACTGTGGGGACTTGTTGACCCTCTTCTGTGCCCTGCAGACTTGTATTTGGGCTGCTATTCTGCCCATAAATAATCTGTGCCATTTGGGGCAAGTCTGTTCATCTGTAAAATGGAAATAAAAATAGTGCCCTGCTTATAAGGGGCTAGACGCAAGACGATGCAGGTACAGACTCAGCGCCTCTGAGCGGCTAGTACGGCTATATTACTGCTCTTCCTTCCCCCTTCCTCCTGACGCCCCCTCCACTCTTCACCCCCAAAGGTGGGGCCAGCCCCCCGCCCCCCGAGTCTCTCAAGCAGCCTGTCTGCTCTCCCTGGACCTGGCTCCACAAAGAGCCGGCTCTCCCCGTTCCTCACTCACGGCCATCTCCTGCGTCTCATCAGCCCGGCCCAGACCACATTCTGGCTTCAGAGTCAGGCTTTCTCCTGGCTTCCCACAGCTGCTTGACCTCTTGCTGGGCGGTTTCTTGCTGTCTTGACCATGAACCCCCATGTCCTAGTTCCCAATCAAAAAGCCCCCAGACCTGCTGGGTCGGACGTAGCCCCTGCTTAGGAGGGGAGGCAGCGGGGTTTCCGTAGTAGGGAAATGAAACCATTTCAAATGTTTACCATGGAAGGATTTTTTTTTTAATAGACTTAAAAAATCACAGGTTTAAACTGACAGAAAAGTTGAGAAAATAGCAAAAAAGTACCCATCCATCTCATACTCACTTTCCCTTATTACAAGCATCTTACATGTCAGTGATTGGTACTATTACAATCAATGAACCATTCTGATACAGTGTTACCAGCTAAAATCCATCCTTTATTTAGATTGTCTTAGTTTTTACCTGATGTCTTTACCTTCTTCTGTCCCTTGATCCCATCCAGTATACCCAGTACATGGAATGGTCACGTCTCCTTAAAGCCCCTCTTTGCTGTAACAGTTTCTCAGCATTTCCTGGTTTTCAATGGCTCTACTTGGGCTTCCCTGGTGGCTAAGATGGTAAAGAATCCATCTGCAGTGCGGGAGACCTGGGTTCGATCCCTGGGTTGGGAAGATCCCCTGGAGAAGGGAATGGCAACCCGCTCCAGTATTCCTGCCAGGAGAATCCCCAGAGACAGAGGAAACTGGTGGGCTACAGGCCCTGGGGTTCAAAGAGTCGGACACAACTGAGCAGCCAGGCTCAGCATGGCACCCTTTTCAGGAGTACTGCTCAGGTCATTTTGTGAATTACCTGTCCACTGGGATTTGCTGGTGTACACAGAAGGGATTTAATGCAGGGCATTGTCCTACAGGTGATGGGGGATCTGAGATGCAAACAGAGGAAGAAGTTACCAGCAACTAACTTTAGCAGAAAGTCATTAACATCAGTAAGCTGGAGAGTTAAGCTGTAGTGTTACCTGAGCCAAGGGCTGGGGTCACCTGGCAGAAGCCTTAGTCAGATGCAGTCACAGCTGGAGACGCTGTCAGAGGCAAGAGGGAGGTGAAGAAATTCTCTGGCCTTAACTGTTCTCCCACCTTCCACTCTTTCCCCAACACGGCTCATGGGCCATATCCAGCTATTAGCCGCCTGACCCGGGATTCTGTAAATCTCGGCCTGCAAGAGTCAGCTCCTAGCAAAACAGAGCAGAGGGCGAGGCTGAGACGGGCTCTAAAGTTGAGCTGGTCTAAGACCGGGACCACTGACGTTCGATCACCCGGTACCTGTGAGGCAGGAGACAGATGAGCCCCACGCTGGAGGGTGAAGCAGTCGGAGATGCATCCCCTGTGGAGCGAGCTCTAAGACGAGAACAGGAGGACGACTAAGGCAGGAGGCTGGGCCTGCCTCCACCACATGTTTCTGTTCTCGAAGTCAGCAGGTGCCCTGACCACACATGTGCAGAAAGGCTCTTTGGAGGCCAAGTTCAGTTCAGTTCAGTCGCTCAGTCGTGTCCGACTCTTTGCGACCCCATGAATTGCAGCACGCCAGGCCTCCCTGTCCATCACCAACTCCCAGAGCTCACTCAGACTCACGTCCTTCGAGTCCATGATGCCATCCAGCCATCTCATCCTCTGTCGTCCCCTTCTCCTCCTGCCCCAATCCCTCCCAGCATCAGAGTCTTTTCCAATGAGTCAAC
>SJYQ01007994.1:0-10685 GCA_006410935.1 Redunca redunca
TTGCTTAATAAGATTGTAAAAAATTGTATTATTTTAAATAACCAGTAATACTTGATTCATTTTGTTAATTCAACCGATATTTATTTAGTTACTATTGTTTATGTGGTACCTTCTAAGAGTTGTGGGCATATGCAAAAGAAAAAGACACAAAAGTATCCCTAACTTCATGAAGCTAATTTTCAAGAGAGGAAAATTGTAAGAGAAAATGAATTAGAATTCTGTAAATATCTATCACCTGTAAATTGTTAAAGGTGATTGGAAGGAAATAAACAGAATGTATAAGCAGAAAATGAGGGATCAAAATACCTCAAATAATCTGGTCAGTCACAGTTTCTTGGAGGATATGATAAGCAAGCTAAAATCTTAAGACAAAGAAGGGCTGAGGGACATGAAGAGGGAAAAGCATTCAGACAAAATGAACAGCAGGTGTTGAGAAGATGGAGGAAATAGCTCTATGTCCACAGAAAGCAGACATCTGCATCTGTTTGTGGTTCATGTGACTTTCCAGTGGCCTCCAATCTAGGTGCAAGGTGATGCCTTTCACAATGCATGTGCTCTTCACAAATCGGAGCTTCAGAATTCTTTGGAAATATTTGAAAAATGTTCAAAGACTGTTTTCATTATTATTAGAAACATTAGAATGATATAGTTGCCAATAAAAGAAAAGGATAATTCTGAGGTTTTTAAAAACAAAACTTTAAGCTTTGTCTTCAGAATTTCCCAGCCAAGCTTCATATTATTCTCCTTCTCACAGAGGTTCAAAATCTGAAAAATATATTGAAGGGATTCCGGCCATGTGCTGGAGTCTAGCTGCCTCCCCCCAGCAGGCTTTTGTTTGTTAACACCCTGGATGGCAGGACGTTTCAGAAAATTTCTCTTAACTCTCCAGACTCTCATATGGTCCCAGAACTCAGAAGACATCCTGTGGAGAGAACTGGTCAAGCATTTGAGCCTCCTCAATTTTCTGCTTTGTTATTTTAATACTGAATGTCAACTGAAAATTTTCTGGTTTCTCCTTCCTCCAGCAGAGTCTCTCTGCTTGAGCTAAGTCTCAGCTAAGCCCGTGCCCAGAGTCAGTGAATTACCTACAGGGAAGTAAAAAAGACTGCAGTTTATCAGCTCATCCAAGAAAAGTTAGATCCTCCCAGGAATTTTTCATTTCTAGAGTTTCTTTCCCTCATAGCTGTCTCATTACCTTGAAAATATTCTTTTTGTGATATATACAATTTTTGCTAGTTTTTGAAACAGAACCATGGCTTGCCACTACTTATTAGAACCTACCTAGAAACAGAAGTATTCAGTGCTGTTTTAATTTACTATTTTGATGTGAGAAGGTGAGGTTCTATATTCTTGCACTTGGTTTTTTTTTTTGTAATAGCTCTCAAAATGTAGTCTGAGAGTCAAGGTTGGTTTTTGGCTAAGGTTGCATATTTCTATTCTAATTAATCTCTTAAGAACTGAGGAAAGATCCAACAGGCATATATATTGACATACATTGTAACAATGAAGTGGATTCAATAAAAATTTTTACTTATCACCTGATCCCCATAAAGCTTTTCCCTGCTTTCAGCATTTGTATTCAACAGGGGTTTGTGATTGCTAGGTATCAGTGTTCCAAAGTCTGAAAAATGATCACGTATTTCATTTCCCCTAATGTACCACTACTGTTTAATGCCTGTAAGTCTTTTTAGGGGAGATAAAGATGGAAATACAAATTACGTACTTCACATATATGTCTCCCTCAATGTATCAGTCTTACACTCAATGAAGAGACTTTAGGTCTTTGAACTGACCCAAGTCTGGAAATTACTCAGGGACCGTAACTACAGGTGATTCAGTTCATACTGGTCACATTAGATTACAATGTTGTTGTTATTAATATGTTGTTATTGTTGTTGATGATATTGTTTTCATTTTATAGTCCAAACAAGGCCTTAGTTTATAGTGCATCCATTTTATTCCTGGAGACCTCACAAGCAGCTAACTATTGAAGATCTGTATGGGTAAAACCATCAGATCACCAGACTTAATTAAAATGTTACTGCAAGATCTTTATGATTGTTATGGCAGTAGAAAAGAAAAAGCAAGAGCAGTGGTCATTAAACAGAGTGAGTGCTGTGCCAACCTGTTGATTTTGGAGTGGAGGGGGTACATAAATATATGGGGAGAGAAGAATCTTTATTTCTAATTTGTGAGTGGGAAAATGACCAAAGATTATATTTTTGTAGAAATTAGAAGATATAGTCCAATTTCCATGACCGTTTGAATTATAGCTCTGTCATCTGTCCCTGGAAAAGCAAGAGGGTATAACCAAACAAGTGTAGAAGCCTGAGGTTACATCTGTTTCAGATCATCTATACTCTGTTTTCCAGTTGCAGAGACTCCAGATCTGCACTGAAAATTTACAGAGTGGAGGTAAAGATGACAAAATTTGCCATGACTCCACCTTCAAAAGAAAGTGGGAGAATACGTTGTAGATAAGTGGCAGAAGATAAAATGACAAAACAAGGTAAGAGAATAATTATCAAATATATGAATGGGAAAAGGACTGTTAGCAAAAATAAGACAATGTATTTCTTCACTGACCTTCCTCAAAAGAGTGCCCAAAGGGAAAACTAGTTCCAAGCTAAGGTTTATAATCATGAGTAAATCTAATTTAAAATCTGTGCTATGTTTATTTCTTTAGGTAGCGTTGACCTTGAGACTCTATTTGTGCATATTTATTAGGAATGAAATGAGTTACTATTCAAAGGTTAAAGAGTTTACATAAGTGAGAACATATTTCCAAAGGTAAATTGGTAGGCAAATTATTTATGATGCTTAAATGATAACAAGTTTGTGTGTTTACAAACATAATCTTTAGTTCAGTTCAGTTCAGTCGCTCAGTCATGTCCGACTCTTTGTGACCCCATGAATCGCAGCACGCCAGGCCTCCCTGTCCATCACCAACTCCCGGAGTTCACTTAAATAAGTTTTATTATTTCCAAGGTAGTCCATAATATCTTAGTGATTAAATTAAAATAGACATAGCAATTAAACAATAACCATAAATTTAATTATGTTATTGTGGCAGATAACATGATGGTTCCCAATTATGCATGCCTCTCTGTAGCCACGTTCTTTACATAGAGGTTGTTTTAACCAGAGGGATGGTAGCAGATGCAACGGCAGAGGAACTTTAAGCGTGTCTGTGTAGATGAGCTTGGGCCTTATCATTTCTGATTCTGCATGAGAAGTGCATCTCTTAAACAGCAAGAACCATTTTACCCTCATCCTCAGAATGAATACCTGTGGGGCCTATCTGAGTCCAACATAGTCAAAATCAGCCTTTCTAGAGCTACAGTTTGAAGTAGAACCACTCTGTGAAGGCTAACTTGGTTAGCTGATTCACAAGAGTACAGCCCATGATGTAGGAATAAATTCTTATCATTGTTTTATGTAATGGAGGTTTGGGAAGGATTGTTAGCAAACATTTTTGAGTCAGTAGCTGACAGACCAAGACATTGGCACCTAGAGGAAGTAGCCATAATAAAAATTTAAGATATCTGCATAGGCTTTGGGACCAGAGAGCAGGAGTTATGAAAACTGTTTTAAGAGATTTAACAAGGAACAGGCTAGTTTACAAATAGAATTAAGAAGTATTACTAAGAACTTAGAAAGGCTGACATATGATAGATCTGAAAATAAATAATAAAACATTTTTTAATCTTTGTTCTCTCCAGCCAATAGTAATTCAAAACTTAAGATACATCCAGACTTGGGGCAAAACTCAAAAACTATATACCCTTAAGATACTTTCTGTGGGTAAAAGCAAACAAAACCTAGGGGTTGGCTGCTGCACCATTTGTTAAGACTTCTGATATATGTAGGGTGAAGTGAAGTGAAGTGATGTCGCTCACTTGTGTCCAACTCTTTGTGACCCCATGGTTACCAGGCTCCTCCGTCCATGGGATTTTCTAGGCAAGAGTACTGGAGTGGGTTGCCATTTCCTTCTCCAGGGAACTTCCCGACCCAGGGATTGAAACCAGGTCTCCCACATTGTAGACAGATGCTTTCCATCATGCTTGTAACTAGGTAAACAGACTTCTGATAAGGTGAAGTATATGGTCTCACAAAACATGATAAGAAAAACACCTCTAAAGGATTTGTGGGTGAGGTTTTGGCACATATTGCTTACTGGTTTTGAATCTATTAAAAAAAAAAAAAACAAAATTTGAGAGATCTATATTTGTGAGAATATCACCTTTTAGTTCACCATATTAAAAACAAACAAGACAAACAAAGAGCTCTGGCCCTGCATTTAACTATAGGCAGAGAATAATAGAAAATGCCCAGAAGGCAAAAGAAAAGATTCATAGAGAAGAGCCTCTTTGAGTAAGTAGATCCGGGTTCTGGTCAAGAAAATTTTCCACCCCGAGACGGGGAGTACGTGATAATGCTTGCCCAGCAGGATTTCAGAATTCCTAAATCAGAGGCTCCAGTATATCTCGCATTTCTCTTTTCAAAGTAAAGTGTTAATTGCAGCTTTTCTGTCCCTATTCCACAATCATATGTTGGATATGTGGGTGGAGAATAATGTCTTTTTAGTTAATAGGTTAATAATAATAACTGACTCCAGACATGACATAGACTGTGAGATCCTAAGCAACAATAAGTAAATCTTGAAAAGAGCAGGTGAGTGAACTTTGTGTGTGGAAGAATCATAAAAATTATGATGAAGAGAGTAGGCAATGGTAGATTTAATTAATTTTGGTAATTCTTAAAGCCTGTCTCTGAATCCGTGTTCCATGCCATGTAACTTGCTTTGGCCACCTGAGTATTAATAATAATATGCCTGACAGAGTAAGGGGTTAAAAACACGCTTACATGAATTGACTTTCTTGCTCCACTGGCTTTCCTTCAGTTAATATAACACATGCAAAATCTAACTTAGCTGAACTTGTAAGGAAAAAGCCAAGCCCTATCAACCTGTGGTATGAAGAAGAACTTTACAACTGAGCTCAGCTTAAATGTGCTATCCTGTAGCTACATTCAGGTTCATGAATATTGGTATAGAGGCTTATTGATGCATGAATCTTTGTTTTGGAGTAGATTCTATGTGATAGCATTGTGACAATAGCTGACTGACACAGTTAAAACCATAAATAAAATTTTATATTAGAGACATAACTAACTTTAGAGAAAGATAAAGCTTTTTGACTTTAAAATAGATAAAGAAGACACTTTTTTATGTTAATATAATCAAATATGATAATCAAAATGTTTTTCCCAGAGCTCAACAGTTTGAAAAAAGTGTTTTTTTTCTCTTGGCTTATTTCAGAAAATTAGCTTTAGGCCATGGATGGGAGAAAAAAAAACCTCAAAGAATCTATTTTTACATGAAAATAATTTGTCTCCTCTCCTCTTAGTACTACCAGTGTTAAAACTTTTTAAAGTAAAACTTTAATGATAGAAGTATATAAAGCTTATAGAATAAAACTGAAGGAATCAATATATCTTAGTTTTAATTTCCCTACCTGATACCACAGCTTGAAGAGTAGGTTATTGTGAGAAGTTTAAGTTTGTCAAGTTGGCTCTGTATTCTAAATTTCATGTCCTTGAAATTACCTCAGAAAGCAAATAATAATAATGATCATCTTCCTCTTCATCATATATTTCTTTTAAAATTTTCTATTAAGGGCTTCCCTCATAGCTCAGTTGGTTAAGAAACTGCCTGTAATGCAGGAGACCTGGTTTCAATTCCTGGGTCGGGAAGATCCCCTGGAGAAGGGAATGGCAACCCACTCCAGTATTCTTGCCTGAAGAATCCCATGGATGGAGGAGCCTGGTGGGCTACAGTCCATGGGGTCGCAACAGTCAGAAACGACTTAGTGACTCAACCACCACCACCACCATAGCTATATCAAATACTTCCTATATTCATACCACGTGTGTATCGAAGATTTAAGCGCATTTATTTTTTATGGTTTGCATATTATCTAAACATAATGTAAGTTTAGAATTGAAAATTATGTAATTGAAGACCATTTTTGACAAATAAAAAGTGAGGGAGGTCATTGTCATCAGACATACCCTGCAAAACATATATAAGAAAGTTCTTCAGTTACGAAGGGAAATTATACTGGTTATTTTAGTGCATTAATAGTTTCCTCAAAAGGGTATATCCAAATGCTAAACCTTGGTACATGTGACTGTGGTCTTATCTGAAAATAAGATCTCGACTATGTCATTAAGATAAGGATGTTGAGATGAGATCATTCTAGATTATGTATGGGGCCTAAAACCAATGGCTTGTTTCATACATTAAAGGAGACAGAAGCTAAAGCGATACATCTAAAAACCGGAAAATCAAGACACATGTCACCAGAATCTAGGAGAGAGGCACAGAACAGACTGTCCCTAAGAGTCCCCAAAAGGAACCATCCCTTTTGACACATTGATTTTGGACTTATGGCCTCCAAAATTATGAGAAGATAAATTTGTGTTGTTTTAAGTCACCAAGTTTATAGTAATTTATTATGATTGCCCTAGGAAATTAATGCACATTCTGTCACTAGTAAGTGAAGTGCTACCATATCAAATTTTTATCAATCTGCAAATGACTTTGGGATTGGACAATGAGAAGAGGCTGAGAGAATTCAGATGCACATGATGGAAAATGTCTAGGTTGCCCTAACGAGATGACTGGTTAAAAACATGAGCACTGAAGATGACTGGTGAGCGTCTGAAAAGAAATGAGGAATCACATTCCTCATTAGAGAGAGGAGGAATGGCTATTCCTGTTAAAAGCAGCATTAAACTTGATTGAATTTACTTTACTTTTAAGTGGTAAACAGAATTTGTAATAGATAAAATTAGCTGAGGAGATTTCCAAGAAAAATTTTGAAGTTATCAGCCTGGTTTCTCCCTGTGCTTATAGTAAAATGTGAGAGCAAGATAAATTAATTAGGAAGGAATTTCCCAACAAAAATAAACATTTGGTGACTTGGGAAATTCTCAATCTACCCAGATTGCAAAGGAAATGAGGAAATTTAAATTTCCTAGCTAAAACTATGAAATTTACCCTTGGAAAAGCATACTCTGGAGGGAAGGCCAGGGTATAGCTGGAAAGATTTTTTACTGAAAGATTAGGTATATCATGTTTGGCTCTAATAAACCATTTCAGCAGAAGCCAGGATTACAGATTGGTTTATCCAGGAAGGATCTGTAGAGAACTCTTGCCCAATGGTGTGATCCTTCATGTATTACATGGGTGACCAACAAGTTTCCTGGGAATACTATAACCAGCAGAAACACTGCTAGAGAGAGACAGAGATGGGACAAAATAAAAGATTTTTAGATTTCTGAAATTCTACTTCATCTTTGTGAAAGACACTGTTAAGAGAATAAAAATTACAATCCACAGACTGAGAGAAAAAACTTTCAAAATATATATTTGATAAAGGACTTGTGTCTAAGATATACAAAACTATTCTTAAAAATTAACAATAAAAATTCTAATAATAGGAAATATTAGTGCAGACACCTCACCCCCAAAAATTAAAAGGTCAAATAAACCTATGAAATACTAATCAACATCATTTTTCATTAGGGAATTTTAAATCAAAATAACAATGAAATACTACTACATATCTAGTAATAAGGAAAAAAAAAAAAAACTGATAGTACCAATCACTAGCAAGGATGCAGAACACCAGGAACTCATTGCTGGTGAGAGTGATAAAAGACAGACACTTTGGAAGACAGCTTGGTAATTTCCTATACAGGTAAACATAGTTTACCTCATAGTTTACTTTAGAGGTAAACATAGTAAACATAGGGCTTCCCTTGTGGCTCAGCAGGCAAAGAATCCACTTGCAATGCGGGAAACCTGGGTTTGATCCCTGGGTTGGGAAGATGCCCTGGAGAAGGGAAAGGCTAACCCTTCCAGTATTCTGGCCTGGAGAATTCCATGGACTGTATAGTCCATAGGGTTGCAAAAAATCAGAGACAACTGAGTGACTTTCACATTCACTTTCAAACTTAGTTTTGCCACAAGATCTAGCGATTGCACACCTAGGTATTTATCCAATTATTTTTGAAAGCTTAATATTCATACCAAGACCAGGACATGAATGTTTGTAGCAACTTCAGTGGTAATTACCAAAAACTGGGAGCATCCAACATACCTTTCAATAGGTGAATGGATAATTTGACACATCTATACAATAGAATCAGGAAATCAGTCCTGAATGTTCATTGGAAGGACCGATGTTGAAGCTGAAACTCCAATACTTTGGCCGGCTAATGTGAAGAACTGACTCATTTGAAAAGACCCTGATGCTGGAAAAGACTGAGGGCAAGAGGAGAAGCGGATAACAGGGGATGAGATGGTTGGATGGGATCACTGACTCAATGGACATGAGTTTGGGTAAACCATGGGAGTTGGTGATGGACAGGAAGGCCTGGCATGCTGCAGTCCATGGGGTCGCAAAGAGTAGGACATGACTGAGCGACTGAACTGAACTGATACAATAGGGTATTATTCAGTAATAAAAGGAAATGAGCTATCAAGTTACAAAATGACATGCATGAATATTAAATGCATATTGCAAAGTGAAGAAAGCAAATGTGAAAAGACTACATACTGTATGATTTCAATTATATGACACCCTGAAAAAGACAAAACTATAGACATGGTAAAAAGATCATTGGTAAACAGGTTTGTGGGTATAGAAGAGGAGGATAGTTAGTAGGTAATGTAAAGGGGATTTTAGGGCTTTAAATTCATGAGAAACACTGGGCTGGATGAAGCTCAAGCAGGATCAAGATTGCCAGGAGAAATATCAATAACCTCAGATATGCAGATGACACCAACCTTATGACAGAAAGTGAAGAACTAAAGAGCCTCTTGATGAAAGTGAAAGGGGAGAGTGAAAATTTTGGCTTAAAACTCAACATTCAGAAAAGTAAGATCATGGCATCTGATCTAATTTCTTCATGGCAAATAGATGGGGAAACAGTGGAAACAGTGACAGACTTAATTTTTGGGGGCTCCAAAATCACTGCAGATGGTGACTGCAGTCATGAAATTAAAAGACAGTTGCTCCTTACAAGAAAAATTATGACCAACCTAGACATCATATTAAAAAGCAGAGACACTACTTTGCCAACAAAGGTCCATCTAGACAAAGCTATGGATTTTCCAGTGGTCATGTATGGATGTGAGAGTTGGACTATAAAGAAAGCTGAGCACCGAAGAATTGATGCTTTTGAATATCCAATCAGTCCATCCTAAAGGAAATCAGTCCTGAGTGTTCATTGGAAGGACTGATGTTGAACCTGAAACTCCAATACTTTGGCCACCTGATGCAAAGAACTGACTTATTTGAAAAGACCCTGATGCTTGGAAAGATTGAGGGCAGGAGGAGAAGGGGACAACAGAGATGAGATAGTTGGATGGTATCACTGACTCTATGGACGTGAGTTTAAGTAAACTCTGGGAGTCGGTGATGGACAGTGAGCCCTGGTGTGCTGCAGTTCATGGGACTGCAGAGTCGGACACAACTGAAAGTATTGTAATTTATTTTTAAAGACATACATAATGTTATAGTACACATAGCAACTCTGTGTATTCAATGACTTGAGGTATGCCAGCAAGAGATAAAAGAATGGAATGAAGAATGTGAAAAAAGTGGTATAAATATAGTGCAAATACATGAAACTACCTTACTGACCTAAGTAACTTTGAAAAGTGTAGATTTTTTTAAACCAATACCAAATACTGTACAAAACCACTATACTGTGATTAACAAGCTTGTTTCATATAGCAGTAAAATTCCGAACATATATATATATATATATTGCTGCTGCTGCTGCTGCTAAATCGCTTCAGTTGTGTCTGACCCCATAGATGGCAGCGCACTAGGCTCTGCCATCCCTGGGATTCTCCAGGCAAGAACACTGAGTGGGTTGCCATTTCCTTCTCCAATGCATGAAAGTGAAAACGGAAAGTGAAGTCACTGAGCTGTATCCAACTCTCAGTGATCCCATGGACTGCAGCCCACCAGGCTCCTCCGTCTATGGGATTTTCCAGGCAAGAGTACTGGAGTGAGGTGCCATTGCCTTCTCCACATATATATATTAGAGTTAAACAAATATGTACAAAATGGTGATTGTGGGAGACAGGTTTCTTACATTTGGTGGAGGGAGATTAACAAGAGTAGAAGGTAAGATTTATTCATTTGGTAACAGATTAGAATTAGCAACAAGAGTGGAAGGCTAGATTAGAATTGGCAAGCAAAACTGGAACATCAGCTTTATTCATGTGGGAACAGATTTGAACTGGAACATTAGTATAAACTCATGAGTAGCATAAGGTAGATAAAAATGATAATGTGTATGTGTTTATCTGTGTGTGCTTAAACAAGTTACTATCCATTTATGGGCTTCCTTCCTCTTTCAGCTGAGTTGATTTAGCAGTAATGAAACCCCAGTACCCATGAGCACATCTAAACTCATATCTTGATTCCTAATAGAATTTTCCAACAAAAGAAACAAGGAATCTTTGGGGAAATGGCTGATTCTGGTAGTAAAAAAATGCATCAGATGAATGTGAAGTATAGTGTAATGCCAGAAGTACATGCAAAGAAAAACCTAAAAAGACTAGAAAAGAAAGTAAAAGAATAAACACCAATGTGATTTTA